>JAQOTM010000870.1:0-77598 GCA_029168755.2 Tillandsia fasciculata | reverse complement strand
CCACTTAAAAGATGACTTAATTAACATAAATGATCATTGCAACATCGAAATATTATGATGTCAAAAGCATAATAGATTTCTAAATGCGTGAAAAGATGCAATTAAAGTCAATATAACCAATGCTCAATTAATGTCCTATGTACAAAATAGATGAAGAACAAAAACACAAAAACAAAACCTAACCTAAGGATTGGTTTCAAAAAGGAGATCATTTCAAGGAAAGTATTCCAATTGCCTTACGCAAGTGAATAAATCATTTTTTATCCAAAGGTTTTGTTAAAATGTCAGCCAATTGAGCTTCAGTTGAAATATATGAAAGTTGAAGAATATTTGATTCAACTAGCTCTCTAAGAAAATGATATCTAAGTTCAATGTGTTTTGTTCTTGAGTGCAACACAGGATTTTTAGAAATGTTTATAGCACTTATGTTGTCACAAAGAATTCACACAACCGAGATAGATTAAGCATCTAAAGATCACACATGATTTCTAAAATTTGATGCTTATAACTATCAAAAACTCCTATAATGAAGTATCTTCAAGATTATGATTATGGAGTAAAGTTGATAATCCATATAAAATTAATTTGGAGTGAATGAACGTGAAGCCCTTTTTATTCAATGCACTTGTTCAATAAAAACCCTTTTGTTCAAAAACAAAGTATAAAAACGAAGAGAGCATTGTGAAAACATGTAATGCAAAGATTAAGAAAAATATGAAGGGAAAACCAATCAAAGCATTACATACAGTCATAAGCTATTTAGAACTTAAGACAAGGAAAGATATCACCTTTCCGAATCCAAAATCGCTGGATTTTGGGTTGTCTTGATTCGTTGTGGCCGGGGGTTGTCCGCTTTGACTGTTGATCCACCTTAGGTCTTTGCCTCGCAATAATCCACTTGTATGATTGATGTTGTGGCTCGGACCTTTGGTGGGTTGAGTGAACTCCTTTGACTTGATGTGTCTTTTGATTCCGTTGAGTCCGCTCCGTAGATGAAGTTGCCGAAGGATTTTTCTTTCTCTTTTTCGGGCAATTCTTCACCAATGTCCTTCAAGTCCACATAGGTGACAAGTTTTTCTTTCAATTTCATTGTGGAACTTGAAGCATGCACAGTTTGGTCCTTTTTAAATCCCAAACCAACCTTGCTTGTTTGACCTAATCCGGACATACTTCTAGTTTCTTGGAACCGGTTGAAAGCCTTTGTATGTCGGATTTGAGTTGATGAACTTGCTTGGTCAAAGCTTGGTTGGTGACATGAATTTCTTCAAACTGCTTTTCAAGAAAACCAATCTTGTCCATATATGATTTTGCGTTCGTCTCCGATTGGTTTTTTTCTTGGAGGATTTTATTGTTATCCAATAACCGTCCTTGTTCCTCCTCGAGATCATGAAGTTTGATCTTTAAAGCTTGATTCTCGTCTTGAACTTCAAGTCGTTGCTTCCTCAACTTCTTGATATGCTTGGCCATCTTCTTTGATTCCGCAAGAAGTTGTTGGTATGCCTCAACGAGTTCTTCTTCGTCCGACTCCCCCTCACTTGATGACTCTCCTCCGGATGTTGATGTTTCATGCAAAATCAAAGGAATAGAGTCAGTGACTAAAGATGATAAGCACAAATTAGAAGAGGGAATTTGAGAGGCATGAAAAGCAACAATTTTTTCTTTTTCCTCTTCACTTGAGGTCGATTCATCGAAACTAGAATCGTCCCAAGTTTTTGCTTGCAAAGCCTTCTTTTTGTATGATTTCTTAGAAGGACAATCCGTTGAAATATGGCCGTAGCCTTTGCATCGATAACATCGGATTTCCCCTTCGAAATCATCTTTTTCTTTTTCTTTAGAAGGTTTTGCAACGCCTTTGAGTTTAGAGGATTTAGAACCCGATGATCCTTTAGATGGTTTCGTGGATGAAGATCCATCGGTTCGATTCTTCCAAAATTTCCGACGAAATTTCTTTGTGATCCGCGCCAATTGTTCTTCAAAATCGGCAAAAGAGATTTCATCGTCGGAACTCGATTCGTCATCTTCTTCCTTTGTTGATTTGAATGCAATACCTGTAAGCTTAGAAGAAGACTTGGAAGAATTTTGATTAGTAGGAAAAGTCATCTCATAAGTTTGCAAAGCACCTACTAATTCCTCTACACTCATCTCATCCGGATGACTAACGGTTTCAATGGCGGTAACCTTTGCCCTAAACCGTTCCGGAAGAGTCCGAAGTATCTTTCTTACAATTTTCGACTCCGGGATCTTTTCTCCTAAATTAGCACATGTATTAATTACATCTTGAAGTCTAGTGTAATAATCTGTAAACAATTCATGCTCTTCCATATGAATAGAGTCAAATTGACTTGTAAGCATCTGGAGCTTTTGAATTTTTACAAGATTAGTACCCTCATGTGTAATTTTGAGAATATCCCAAATTTCCTTCGCGGTTTCACACGCGGAAATTCTTGTAAACTCAGTCGAGGAAAGAGAATTATATAAAGCGTTCATACCTTTCCCATTGTAAGAAGATCTTTCGATTTCCTCTTTGGACCATCTAGAGCGAGGTTTTGGGGTAGTAGAATTTCCTACTTCCTCAACCGGATGCACCCAACCGTATTCCACGGTTTGCCAAACACGCTCATCAATTGAGATGAGAAAAGCTCTCATCCGCACTTTCCAATATGCATAATTGGTCCCATCAAAAAGAGGAGGTCTAAAAATATTACCACTTTCACCCGACATGATAGATAAACCTAAAACCCGCTCTGATACCAATTGTTGGTTTTTAGGATCCACAAGGATCTAAATAGGTACTATCAAACACCTAGAGGGGGGTGAATAGGTGTAATATTTAAAAAACAAATCTCAGTGCAAAATAAAAACCAATGCGGAAAATAAAAATACAACACACCGAGATTTACGTGGAAACTCCAATCCAGGAGAAAAACCACGGGACCAACACGCAATAACAATCCACTAAGAAAAGAAGAATAACAAGGTGATTACCGACTCCACGGACTCAACCCCTC
Organism: Tillandsia fasciculata; assembly: GCA_029168755.2. Taxonomy (NCBI): domain Eukaryota; kingdom Viridiplantae; phylum Streptophyta; class Magnoliopsida; order Poales; family Bromeliaceae; genus Tillandsia; species Tillandsia fasciculata. The sequence goes on along the minus strand of JAQOTM010000870.1, from coordinate 74,590 downwards.
CTTCAACTTCTTCGGACCTTGCGCTCCACCGATTGCACGTCCACTGCACACGTTCGAATCCACGAACGCCACTCGAATCCACGAGCACACGTTTCGAATCCACGAAACGCCTTTAGCACACCGAATCCACGATGCCACGTCGAATCCACGACGCAAACTCAGCCGATAAGAATATAGGCTTCGATGGTGATCCTTTGCTTAGATTATCATTGAAGAACCGTAGAAGAAATCTCTAAGCAAAGATTAGATCAATTCGACAAAAGATAGATCTTGGAAGAACCGTCGAATTGACCTAAAAGAGGCTATAAAGAAGAACGATAAAAACCTAGCCTCTAGGGTTGCTCTCAAGTGTTTAAATTGATCGTATTGGTCCACGTTCTTGAGAAACCCTAAGTGTCTATTTATAGGTTAGAAACCTTTGGAAAGAGATAAGAATCAAAAACTTACCTTATCTGAAATTTTCAGGACGGCGATCCGGATCGGAATTACTGCGATCCGGATCGTCGTAACGAGATTGACAATTCCAGAAAAACCAAGGGTTCGGGATCCGGATTGAAGGCCCGATCCGGATCGTTCATGCATTTCAGCAAAGACCAATGTTCGGGATCCGGATCGGAATTGGCCTTGATCCGGATTGGATTTGCCAATGAACAATACCCTTCGGGATCCGGATTGGACTGTCTGATCCGGATCCTGAACATGTCCCATGTCCAGTTTTTGATTTTTATGCAATAAAAAATTCATCCAAGTGTTTCTACACTATAAGAAGTATTCGGATCACCAAAATTATTTAGTTAAACATACCTGATCCTTTTGAATACTTTCTTCTTGAGATTGATGTAATTGATCCACAATTCTTCAGCTTCAATCTTCAAGACTCAAAACACTGAGTGTCAACTTGAGCTCTTGTTGAATCTTCTCTAAGTCTTTGATTGCTGATTGACAATTTGATCCCTTTAAGACTCCGACTCAACTCACTGACTTGACTCACGAAATATGCCAACACCAAAATGCCGTAACACCTCTGCCCTTGGACCCTTTAGCAAAGTTGGAGATCTTTGTGTTGCGCATCTTCTGGCAGAGGCCCGGAATTTTTGGAAGCCGCTGCGTCGACGATTTCGGCATTGTAAAGCGGAGCGACGATTTTTCATCGGAGGCCTGTTATCGTTGCAGTTCGATCTGAGAGGTCCACAGAGCTACTCCTTTAGTATTTTTGGATGATTTTCACGACGTTGGATTCACGAGAGGTACGCCTTCGTTTTCTATACTGATCATCTTGCTGGATTCAGAAGTTATGGCATGGTTTTCGAGACATTTCTAAGCCGCTGTTTTGCTAGTGGAGTTTTTGGACAGCAGCCCCTTGCCGGAATTTTATCTCCGCACTCGAGCGTCGAATCGAGACGAGCCTGTACACTTTTTGCATCTACTCGTCGCGAGGATTATCGTCGTATTTTTCTGAGATTTTTTTGAGGCTTGCCCGAAGGTATATTATTTCCTCTTTTACTGTGCTGGTTATTACAGTTGTGTGGTTGTGAGCTTTTGCGCGCCTGTACTGTGGAATTTGTAACTTGGCCTACGGGGCTCAGAATTGGACATGCAGGTACCCGTTTCGAAGGTCTCGATGCAAGGATCGCCGTAGTATTTTTATTGGAATTTTTGGAGCTTTGTTTACAGGTTAAAAAGTGACATTTTTAGGACTGTTTTTAGATTGTAACTTGTTTGGGTAATTGTGGATTAAAGTGTAATCTTGGACTTGTTGTTGTACCCAGGGGTATTTGCGGGTGTTTGTGAACCTGTGGGTGTTGAGGATTTGTGAAGGTTGTTGCTCCTGGTGTTTTTCAGCTGTGGAACCTTGGACAGTTGTGCACTTTCAGGTGGGTGGCCCTGTCTCCAAGATTGATGGAATGTTCATTAAATATGCTATAGCACGACCATGCATGATAGAGATATTCTTGTGTAGCATGCTAGAATGTGATAGCTGATAATTCTAGAGTTATTTGATGATCATGCAATCTTTTGTTTCCTACTATCTGTAAAATTATTGTTAACTTGGAACTTGACCTAGCACCCCCGTCATATGCAGCATGTTCAGCCAGACTGTAGAAAACTCCAACTTGGGCTAGGTTTATTTTGCTTTAGACATCCACACTTCTTTCCATCTTGGAGTTAGTGTTTTACTCGCCCGGTTAGTGGGCTGAGTAGTCGGGTTTCTTTTAGAGTGGGATGCATTTTACACTCGTGCTTGGGAGCAGAGTGGAGTCTGGTAGATGTAGTTGATCATTTATCTGTGGCGGGAGCCGTTTGGGTAGACGGCGGTCCCGAGATGTTCCTTTTTTCTTGTTTTATATGTCGCCGTTGTGCTAGTGGTAGCGGTTTATCAGTGATAGCAGGACCTTGAACCCAGAACCTTTTTGGACACACATATGATTTTAGTCAACCAAATATTTTCTTCCAAGCGTCGTAGGGTCGCCTGAGTCTATTCTTGTTTGATTGGACGAAGGCATTAGCTCTACGAGGCTTGGATATAAAACTCGTTTTCAACTGTTTTCCTAAAAAGAACTAAAAGTCATTAAATATGGATTTCTTTCAGATCAAATGTCTTTCAGTAAGAAATGTCACCTTTTTCCAATAAATTTAACCACCCGAGATGATTCGAGTGGTCTGGGTTCTAAGGGCTGCCTTTTCTTCGGGACGAGAACAACGAGTGGCTATGCCTAGAGCCTGTTCTTGTTTGATAAGGTTGTAGGTTCTAGTCTTTCGGGGTTCCAAGATCCTTTATTGTTGTCTGTTGTGGGGTCTATCCTGTCTGTGAGTCTGCAGGTTGGGTTGATGTTCTGTTGTTAGGAACCGTCGGGGTTGACGGCGGTCCCGGGTCGTTGAGTGTTGTCCGACCAGTTTAGTTAGCCCTGAGTGGTGGGTTGATCCTGGCTGTGGAGTATCTCCAGCCAGTGTGTTTTGTGCTGTGAGTTGTTGGAGAGCTAGTGTCTCGTGTTTCGTAAGAGCTGATAAGCTGAGTCGTCGAGAGTGCTCCGACTGTTGTGAGAGATGTTTGAGGATTGAGTCCTTCCGTTCAGAGCATGAGCGTGGATTTCGACTATAGCCTGCAGTGCCACCTGAGCGATAGAGTGCGCGGATACCTTTTCCTCGGTGGGGTCGCGCCCCTCGAGAGCCACGCCCGGGGTGGATATGTTACTTTTGTATCGCGACTTGTCGACGCCGTCCCTCTAACTGAGCCAGTTTTGGTAGTTACGGGCGCAGTCCCTCTGGCTGTGCCAGTTTTGGCAGCTACGGACGCCCTACGTAAGTCTGGTCCTCCGGGATGTAACGGCAGTAGGTAGACGCAGGCTTGACTGGACCCGAGGAGGCAGTCAGTTTCAGATTGGGTAACTATACTGATATGTTAGCAAATGCATCATATTTTCATCTGTTCCACTTTTTAAGCATCTAGATAGGGGCATAGTAGCTGTAGAGTTTATTTTCTAGATTTTTCTCTTCAGTACTGCATTTGTTTCTTCATGCCTCTTATCGTGGTCCTAGTTCCCATGCAGTATTTTTCCGTGAATCCAAGGTGTGAAACACCTGTTGATGGTGTGTCTGGTCCATAGTGTATCAAAAGGGTATCACAGATGGATCAGTTGGCGTATTTTTAGTCAATTTGGCCTTGCAACATTTGCAGAATTTTAGAAAAAGTTTTGGGCCAAACAGAGTTTAGATTTGGATTCAGCACGGAAAAATGCTTGAAAACGGCTATTTACTTGTTAAATTCAGAGTCCGGATGTCACGCCCCGGGGTCGAACTGCGACCCGGGCTCGCCAACAGATCCACTGTCTGTGCGGAAACTGCCGCACAGACGAAGCGTCAAACCTGCAAAAGAGATCTAGCTATGCAAGTATCAAAGCAAAAAGAAGCTAAGCTGAAGAGGTAAACTGTAAACAAGAGTCACTAAGTAAGAAGTCCAGGTACAACATCCACAGTCTCCCAAAATAGGGTACAACATCACTATCTAGTACAAAAGTGGGAAAACAAAAATACCCGGGGAATCTCTACCTCAGACTCTACAAACCCAGAAGGCACTAGTCGGCCAAGCCCTTGCCACGGTCTGAAGACTCCGCACGTGCCATCCCAGGGATGGCTGCCTCAGAAACACCTGTCACACACAGCGGGTGTGAGATCAACTGAAAAGTCAGATCTCAATGGGTACCGATGTCCGATCCACGGTAGCCCACTAAGTCCCATGGAGGTAAAAACAGATAGATAGATAGATAGATAGATAGATACATAAATGAAAGCTGTAAATAAGTCTATCACTACATGCCTCAATGCAATGCTGTACTAAATGACATCTAGAATCATAAAAATGACCACCCGCTCATGTCATTCCCCCGCAGCCACCCGGTAACTCGGCCAGGGGCGAACTCCCATCTGGTACCTCGGCAAGGAAAATAGCCTCCTGGTAACTCAGCCAGGGAAAATGCCCTCCTGGTAACTCAGCCAGGGAAAATGCCCTCCTGGTAACTCGGCCAGGAAAAATACCCTCATGGTAACTCAGCTAGGGAAAATGCCCTCCCGGTAACTCGGCCGGGGAAAATACCCTCCTGGTAACTCGGCCAGGGAAAATGCCCTCCCGGTAACTCGGCCGGGGAAAATACCCTCCTGGTAACTGGCCAGGGGCATCAAATACAGCTGTGTATTCCAAAGTGAACACCCCAGAGCTTAATACGTGACTTAGTCAGAATCCATAACCCACGACTTACACGGCTGACCCGCACTTACCTGATAGCACAAGGTTACAATGCCTTTGCATTTGGAAGCAAAATGGGCAACCCAAAATTCTTTCGGAAGAGAACAACCCACCTGTGGTCTACCACCAGATCGCGCGACCAACGGATGTCCCAAAGCAAGCCCGCGGCTCCTCGCGGCGAGAAAAACACTCACTCGGCCTCGACGGAAGCTAAAAAATGCTCTGCTAGCTGTCAGGAAGGAGAAAACGCAAAAACAGTCAAAAACAGTCAAAAACCGAGCATCCGACGGCGAAAAACGGCCTCCGTCGGCGAAAAACAGCACCCGACGGCGAAAAACAGCTCTCGTCGGCGAAAAACGGCCTCCGACGGCGAAAAACAGACTCCGTCGGCGAAAAACAGCATCCGACGGCGAAAAACAGCTCTCGTCGGCGAAAAACGGCCTCCGACGGCGAAAAACAGCATCCGACGGCGAAACCGGCCTCCGTCAGCGGAAAAACGGAGCCGGCACGCAACCCGAGGCTTCGCCTTCGACCCGGAGCACGCCGAGCAGCGGAGACAGCAGCCGCGCGGCCCAGGAGGTTGGCCGCGAGACGCAGGGGCCAGCTGCGCGGCGCCGGAGCGCGCCGCGCAGCGCCGCGGGGGCGCTGCGCACGGCGCCCAGCGGCGCTGCGCGCGCCCGCGCGCAGCCCGCCGCGCGCAACCCAGTGCCCGCAGCACGTTGCGCTGCGCGCAGCGGCGCGCAGGCCCACACGCCCGCGCTGGCCCGCGCGCGGCCCGCACGCGGCCCGCGCGCCTGCTCGCGGCCCTGCCGCGCACGCACCTGCGCGCAACCTGGCAGCGCCACGCACAGCTCCTTTCTGCACGCGGCGCCGCGTCCAGCGGCAGCGCCGCCGCAGGGCGCTGCCAACAGCAGCACCCCGGGCGCCGCGCGTGCGCAGTTGCACGCGCGCGTGGCCCGCGACGGCGAAAAATTTAAAAAAAATTCAATAAAATCCCAGAAATTCAAAAAATCCCATTTTTGCTCTGAAAAAACCCAACAAAAATTTCCAAAGCTCCATACAAAAATCCAAAGCTCAAAACTCTAATTTTTAATCCTAAAAAAAATCAAAACTCCCAATTACTTACCTCAACGACGCGCCCACACGCTCCACGGCCACCACGTGAAGGTCCACCTCCAAGAACAAGACCTTAAAACCCTCCTTCTATTTCTCTTTTCCTTTCTTTCTTCTCCTTTTCTTTCTTTCTTCACCTTTTTCCTTTCTTTCTCTGCTACCACGAGCTGAAGAGGAGTGGAGGGGAGGTTGGTGGTGAAGGTGAGGCTATCTCAAAGGTGAGGTTACCACCCCAAAAAGGCAACCACAAACTTAATTAAGTGGAACCTTAATTAGGTGATTAGCAAATGAAAGCAGCCTTAAACATTAAAACATTAAAACACTTACCTCCAAATCCCAAAACCCCCAGAAGCAAATGCTCTGCCACCAAGCAAGAGAAGGGATTAAATTAACATAACTATTAAAAATAATATTAAAATAATGCAAAAATGCCCAACTCCAACTCACTTTTTGCCTTCGGGCCGTCCGCCACCGCCCGGACCCACCCGAACTCCACTGTAAATCGAAAATACACGCGCTCACGCCTTTCCTCAGTCAAAAAGCTCGTCGGTGGAGTTAGAAAGCTCAAACCAAAAACCGGTACTCTACTCTACACTCTCCCCCCCTTCAAATGGTTTCGTCCTCGAAACCCAAAAAGCCCAAAAATCAGGAGGCGGCCTCAAATAAGTATCACGCCCCGGGGTCGAAACTGCGACCCGGGCTTGCTAACAGATCCGCCATCTGTACGGAAACTGCTGTACAGACGAAGCGTCTAACCTGCAGAAAGAAACATCTACAGTAAACAGATATCAGAGAGCTGAAAGTAAACTACTAAAAACTGAAAACCAAACACCGTACAACTGAAAATAATACAATATCCATCTCCCAAATACGATCGTATAAAAAGTCCTCTGATACAAAACTCAAAAGGGAGATATCTCCAATAAATACGTCAGTGTACAAGCTCTCCATACAAAATATTCTCACTACAACAGTCTCTCAAACTGTAAAATAAAGTACAACTCTATACCTCACAACAAAGGTCTCTCAACAGAGTAAAAGAAGTAAACTAAGCAACAGGAGCTCTCCTCTGAAGGGGTACAGCTACACTCCAACGACGGGTAGGGAACTAGCTCTCGACTCCCTCGCCTCGGTCAGAAGGATCAACAACAGGAGCACAGGAACAGAAGAAGAAGTCCCTGGGGAAAAGACACCACGACGGGTGTGAGAACAACTTCCCACAGTAGTTCTCAGTGGGTGCCGTCAACAAGCCCAACGGTCTGCCCACTAAGTCTACTAGAGGCAAAGATAAAAATGCAATGAAATCTGAACAAGAAAAGCTGGAACTACTCTACAGCTACCATGCCTCTATCTAGATACTCAAAAAGTGGAACAGAGGAAAGTAAATGGAACCACTCGCACACAAGGTGCTCAAACGACCCAATCGAACTGACTGCCTAATAGGGTCCAGTCAAAACTGCGCCTGACGACAAGGAGCGCACCTGCCCACTACCACACATCCACAGGAGGACGGGATTTACGTGGGGCATCCTGCCCGCCTAACTCACCCCTCGCGCAAAACTGCCTCAACAGGCCAACCACCGCATCCACTGCGGCATCTCAGGGGGCGCGACACCAACTGAGGAAAACGGCGCGGCATAGAGTATCAAACATTGGCGTATGCAGGCTAGTCAAAATCCACGCTCACTCTCAGAACGATAGGACTCAAGATCCCCATATATCTCGCGCAACAGTCGGAGCACTCTCGACGACTCAGCTGATTGGCTAACTCAAAACACGAGACACTAGCCTCTCCAACAGCTCGCAGCACAAGGCTCACTGGCTGGAGATACTCCACAGCCGGGAACGACCCACAACTCAGGGTAACAAAACAGGTCGGACATGTGATGACCTGGATCTCCGCAGAGCTGTTGCGGTGCTTTGAGGTGGCTACTGGAGGCCTACGCGGTGTGCGGGAGGTATTTGGGGCTTTTACAGGGTGACCGGCAGCTTCTGGAGGCCTACGGGGCATGTCGGCGGTGTTCGGGCGCCAATTTGGACACGAGTGTTGGACTCCGGGCTTCAAATGGATCATGTGGGTGATCGGGGGACCCCATCGGTTGTTTAGAGGTGTTTGCGCGCAAAACGGATATTAAGATTGGGCTCTGCGCGAAATTTGGACCAAGAATACTTTTTCGGGGGCTTTCGGCAATTTTTAGAGTGAGAATTTGGCGAAACGGACGTCAAAATCGGATTCAGCGCGCGAAAACGCTTCAGACGGAGTATTTACTTGCATTTTTGGGCTTCGGGTTACTGTTCATGCCGGAACAGTAACTCCGGCGATCGCCGGCGGCTGCCGGCGGCGGCGGGCGGCGGCGGAAGGCGGCGGAGGGCGCTCGGGCAGGCGGCGCGCGGCCGCGGGCAGCCGCTGAGGGCGCGGGCAGGCGCGGCGGGGGGCGCGGGCAGGCGGCAGGTCCACGCGGCGGGCGTGCACCGAGGCGGTGCCACGTGGCACGAGGCGGTTGGATGGCTCACAGCACTTGGTTCACGGAATACTCTTGATGGCTCATGGTCTACGGTGCACCGGTAGCGGACACGTGGCAGTCTCCCATTCGTTCGGTCCACAGAGGCTCGTGCACCGGGTGCACAGAACAGTGGACGGGACACGTGGCGCTTCCCCATTGGACGGTCTACTGTGCGGGCAGGGCAGCAGAAGCGACCGGGCGCGCGGGCAGAGATGGTCGGGACACGTGTCGAAGACCTATTGGCTGTTTTGGCTGTTCCGTGTTCGGCAGGACACAATGGTAATTATTGGAATTGTTTTTAGGGGTTTTCTTCATTTTTCCATCCGAGGCTCATTCAAGGCTCATTTTCTCCATCATAGAGGCCTCATCTTCTCAAGGAGTAGGAAGATGAAATCTTCATCAAGAAGAGAGGAAGCATCTTGTGAAGTTTGGGGAATTTAGGAGGCTCGGATTTCGAGATTTGGATTTTTCGGCGCGGCGCGACGTTGCATTCCTGGATTCTTCTTCGGCGCAGCGACAGTGTTTTAGTTCCCCCGAGCTAACCAGGCAGTATTTTTCAGCGATTCTTGTGCCATCGTCTTCGTAACAGGTAGGGCTACATTTCTTATTTCTACTGATTTTTCCCCATTCCGAGGTTTTCATGGGTTTTTCGGATCATCTTGTAACCCCATTTTCTGGGGTGGAGTTTTGGACAGCGCCGGATTGTTTTGGTGATATCTCGGCAACCGGACATCGGATTGAGGCGATTCAAAAGGGGATTTGCATCTACGCATCACAAGGAATCTCTCTAAATTTTTGTGGAATTTCGTGGAATTTCCCTGAAGGTGAGAACCCCTTTTTACAGAACCTTGTAGCACAGTTTTTGGGTGAAAATATTGTTCGAGGTGGTCCTCTTGTCGATTTTGGTTCTCAGCATAGAAAAATCGTGGGAAAACGTGCAGGTACTCATTTCGACCGGTTCGTCGCGTAGATCGCAGTGGTATTTTTCTGGGAATTTTGTGGGCATGTTTCGCAGGTGAAAATGGCTGAACTGTAAATCTGGTTTTGGGGACAGATTTTGGGATTAACTTGGATAGTAATTATGTGTGTATCCTTTGGGATTTTTTGGCACAGTGTTGCGGGGGACTGTTGAGGATCGAGCGCGGACTTCGCTGTCAGGACTTGGATTTAGCGCTCGAGGTGGGTACCGTTGTTTAACCTCCTACTTGTGATGTCCCCACTAGGCCTATTTGAGTGCTAATATGTTATATGGCTAAATGAACCGGTAAAATGAACATGGCATGCATAATTTGGGAATTGGGCTTATAACTAGAGTTTGTGACTTCAAAAGGACTAAGTGTTGATTAATGGTTAATTCTGGTAATTAATATGTCGCTTAAAACCATGGGAAGGGCTTTGTTAAATTGGATATGTGGCATATGCATGATGGGACCTCTTTTACATATACCTAAGCTATTTTGGGGCAACTTGTAAAATGGAAGGCTATTTAAACGGCATATCTCTACTTTGTGAGAATTAGAACACTTGAATCATGTTTAATAATGATAAAGGACTTTGCATGCGTGTATGGACACTTAGTTAGGCCACCTCTTTCTGCTACACTATCATGATGGCATTGACTTAGGAGAAACCATGCTTTTCTCTTCTTTTGTCTATATTTGGGGGATAGTGCGCTCGGGTTCGAGCAGGGGCTGGGATAGTGTAGTCAGACGGTTGTGGGTTTTGGGACAGGCAGGCTGTGAGGACAGGGCATTGCGGCAACCGCGGATCTTTGGCGGTTGACCGGACAGTGGTCATTGCATCAGATTGGGATAGAGGCTTTGGGCTTTCTTTTAGTGGATGGGTTTTCCACCTTGATCAGAGTCATGATCCAGTCCTGCTGATTTGGTACTTGTTACCCAGGCATTATACTCGTGTGGTCGCTCCCCTCGAGTGCCACTCCGGAGTGTGCGTTTTACAGGCTTCGAGTCCTTGAGACTCCCTTTTTCCCCTATCGGTGTTATGCGTTGGCCAGCATACCCGATTTGGCAGGCAGGCAGGCAGGCACAGCAGGCAGTACCAGTGCTTACTGGTGTATCGATTGGGTCTAGGCAGGCAGGCATTTACATTCTGATGCACACATATAGCTATACTATCAGTTAGCTCATTAGAGGCATGTAGTGGTAGCTCTATTCATCATCGGCAGTTTTATTTACAGCTTACCACCCTTGTTCATCTTTTTCGCCTCTTGTAGTCCTAGTGGGCACATTTGAGTTGAGGTCTACCCACTAGGGGGAGGCTGCTGTTTACAGTAGTTCTCACCCCCACTGCTTTCTCTTTTCTCTTCCCCTTTGTTTCTTTTGCAGTGTCTTCTGCGGGTGCTGCTGAGTTTTCAGCGACGGGTCGAGGAGAGAGGACGGCTGAGTAGATAGACTTCGAGGCAGGTTGAGCGTGTTAGCTGGACTGTTGGTGTACCCGTGTTTCCTCAGACGGTTGTACTTTTACTTTGGGACTGGCTTTTGCCAGCAGGTTGTATTTATTTTTGGTGAGCTGGGAGAGACAGATGTATCATTTATACAGATGTATTGTATTTTATTTCCAGCTTCAGTCTGAGATGTATTAGTTTTAGTTCAGCTCTGTTTTTATTGCTCTTTTATTATATCTCTTATATATCTGAGCAGGTTTGGCGCTTCGTGTACGCGGGAAATACCGTGTGCACGGCGGATCTGTAGACGGGCCCGGGTTCTGGTTTACACCCGGGGCGTGACAGATTAAGTTGGTATCAGAGCTTAGGGATAGGTCAGTTGGGACTTAGGAAACCCTAGGCTTTTGGGCGGACCCTAGGATGTTAGGGCGTGAGAGACGTGACTTTTAGCGAAAGTCGGTGATTTGGTTTTGACTCTTCCAGTGAGTGAAGAGGGATCGGCATACCCTATTTTTGTGGGACAGTTATGTTGGCTGCAGACAACATAACGTTACAAAAATAGGGGGATGCCTTTGACTTTCGCTAGATTGGGTCGAGTGTTTGGGGTGTGCTGATTTGCGGTTTTGTCGTGGTGAGCGGTGTCTCCCCGACGTTGGGGCCCTGACCCGAGTGCACCTTGGTGCGGCAGTTGGGCCTGAGCTGGTTGTTTCGGGCCGGATACCCAGATTGGAGTCTGGGGGGGGGGCTCCAGACCCGAAGGGTAGGAGTGTTGGAGGCAGATCAGCGGAGCAGCGCGGTGACACAGTTGTCGGATCAGCACAGTGGTGCAGCTGTCGGAGCAGCGCGGTGACACAGTTGTCGGATCAGCACAGTGGTGCAGCTGACGGAGCAGCGCGGTGACACAGTTGTCGGATCAGCACAGTGGTGCAGCTGTCGGAGCAGCGCGGTGACACAGTTGTCGGATCAGCACAGTGGTGCAGCTGTCGGAGCAGTGCGGTGACACAGTTGTCGGATCAGCACAGTGGTGCAGCTGTCGGAGCAGCGCGGTGACACAGTTGTCGGATCAGCACAGTGGTGCAGCTGTCGGAGCAGCGCGGTGACACAGTTGTCGGATCAGCACAGTGGTGCAGTTGTCGGAGCATTGACACAGTTGTCGGAGCAGCGCGGTGACACAGTTGTCGGATCAGTGCAGTGGCACAGTTGTCGGACTAGTGAGTAGCCCTCCGTGCCGACGTTTAGTGCTGGGGCACCGAGGAAGGGTGGACAGTTGACAGCATGGAAAACTGTGGGATTGCATTGAAAGAGTGAGCCAGTTTTGGCGGATGAGTTGCCCCGATTTGTGGGATTGTGTATGGAGCCTTTGGTGGCAGGGTCTTGTTCGGTGGGGGATTGAGAGTTCTAGGGACGCCTCATTGGAGTAGGCGCCGGGTACGGAGCGGGGCATTACAGTTCCTTTGGATTGGGACCTGCCGCCTGAGGCGAGTTCTGATTGAGGCGCTTGGCACCGGGTGTTGGAGGACAGGTCAGTCGGATGAGGCACTCCTGATTTCTTTTTCTGGATAGTGGATTTTTGAGACCGTCAGAGCACGTAGATTCCAGCGGCCAGTGTGGCGGTAGGTTTGAATTGTTCCAGGCTCTTGGGTTCGTATCTTTCGATGCGAGAGGCTTTCCCTTCTTGGTGGGTAGTGTTTGGCTTCATTGTTTTGGGTTAGGGGTAGGACGGTTACCAGATTCCAGCGGCCAGTGTGGCGGTAGGTTTGAATTGTTCCAGGCTCTTGGGTTCGTATCTTTCGATGCGAGAGGCTTTCCCTTCTTGGTGGGTAGTGTTTGGCTTCATTGTTTTGGGTTAGGGGTAGGACGGTTACCTGGTGTTCGGGAGGTCGTGTTCCCTATCTTTTGCACCTGGGGGGAGTGTCGTGGGTCCTGCCCGGTGCGGTTGAGTCCTTGGTTGTACCTGTAGGCCTGATGGTCTTGACCTAGTTGTGGGCTTGGTTTGGTACTTAGGACGGTTAGGCTGGCTCGGTTTTCTTTTTTCTTTTCGCGGCAGCTGATTATGCTGCGAGGACGGTTTTCGTGGGAGCCAGGCCTGGAGGTGTTGGTGTACTTGGTTTGCTTGAGAGTATCTTCGCCTCTTTGGTTTTGACCTTGTGAGCGAGGCGGATGTCTCGTAGTGGGTGAGTAGCCTTTTGGCTGGTGTGTTTGAGGGATCTGCGGCGGCATCGGGACTTGGTGATACCCCTTTTTGGTCGTGAGTTCCTAGTTGTTCTCCTATCGGAGTTGTTTGGCATGACACCAGTTTGGGAGTTGAGGACCCAACTCCAGGATTTGATGTGTTGGATTTGTGTCTGGCCAAGTGTGGCACCTTCGGGGGCACCGGTGCTATTCGAGTTGTGGAAGGTTGGTTCACTTCGGCTTTGTGAGAACCCGTAAGAATTTGATGAAGTGATCATCGGGAGCTAGCACCCTTCGGTCAAGCTTGGAGGATTTGAGTTACCAGCTACAAGGGTATTGGATCTTCGCGAAGATGGATGGGCGATCTGGTTCTCTCGACTGCACCTGGTTGAGTGTTGATTGCTTCTACATCCCGACGGTTTTGGATTAGAGATCTGAGGTTCTGAGACCAGTTGGGGGACTTATATCGGATACTTTGGGAGTACAGAGGTACTTGGAACGAGCTTTTGTGTCGACGGACTGGTGGTTGGATTATCTGAGGCCCTGGGAGGGGCGGGTGCTTGTACCGATGCAGACTACTTGATGGCCGAGCTGTTAGCCCAGCTGTACCTTGTTGAGGTGGCGTGGTCCTCTGGAGTGTTCCCCTTTGTTTCGTTCTGGTTAGAGACCCAAGGATTGCATCGCGTCTCTGGATGAGGTATTTGGTAGTTTTGGGAGCTTGAGTGTTGGATGATTGGATATTTACCCCCCCCCTGTTGGTTGAGATTCCGTGTTGAGGAATGACCTTAGTTTCGAGGACGAAACTTTCTTTTAGTGGGGGAGGATGTGATGACCTGGATCTCCGCAGAGCTGTTGCGGTGCTTTGAGGTGGCTACTGGAGGCCTACGCGGTGTGCGGGAGGTATTTGGGGCTTTTACAGGGTGACCGGCAGCTTCTGGAGGCCTACGGGGCATGTCGGCGGTGTTCGGGCGCCAATTTGGACACGAGTGTTGGACTCCGGGCTTCAAATGGATCACGTGGGTGATCGGGGGACCCCATCGGTTGTTTAGAGGTGTTTGCGCGCAAAACGGATATTAAGATTGGGCTCTGCGCGAAATTTGGACCAAGAATACTTTTCCGGGGGCTTTCGGCAATTTTTAGAGTGAGAATTTGGCGAAACGGACGTCAAAATCGGATTCAGCGCGCGAAAACGCTTCAGACGGAGTATTTACTTGCATTTTTGGGCTTCGGGTTACTGTTCATGCCGGAACAGTAACTCCGGCGATCGCCGGCGGCTGCCGGCGGCGGCGGGCGGCGGCGGAAGGCGGCGGAGGGCGCTCGGGCAGGCGGCGCGCGGCCGCGGGCAGCCGCTGAGGGCGCGGGCAGGCGCGGCGGGGGGCGCGGGCAGGCGGCCGGTCCACGCGGCGGGCGTGCACCGAGGCGGTGCCACGTGGCACGAGGCGGTTGGATGGCTCACAGCACTTGGTTCACGGAATACTCTTGATGGCTCATGGTCTACGGTGCACCGGTAGCGGACACGTGGCAGTCTCCCATTCGTTCGGTCCACAGAGGCTCGTGCACCGGGTGCACAGAACAGTGGACGGGACACGTGGCGCTTCCCCATTGGACGGTCTACTGTGCGGGCAGGGCAGCAGAAGCGACCGGGCGCGCGGGCAGAGATGGTCGGGACACGTGTCGAAGACCCATTGGCTGTTTTGGCTGTTCCGTGTTCGGCAGGACACAATGGTAATTATTGGAATTGTTTTTAGGGGTTTTCTTCATTTTTCCATCCGAGGCTCATTCAAGGCTCATTTTCTCCATCATAGAGGCCTCATCTTCTCAAGGAGTGAGAAGATGAAATCTTCATCAAGAAGAGAGGAAGCATCCTGTGAAGTTTGGGGAATTTAGGAGGCTCGGATTTCGAGATTTGGATTTTTCGGCGCGGCGCGACGTTGCATTCCTGGATTCTTCTTTGGCGCAGCGACAGTGTTTTAGTTCCCCCGAGCTAACCAGGCAGTATTTTTCAGCGATTCTTGCGCCATCGTCTTCGTAACAGGTAGGGCTACATTTCTTATTTCTACTGATTTTTCCCCATTCCGAGGTTTTCATGGGTTTTTCGGATCATCTTGTAACCCCATTTTCTGTGGTGGAGTTTTGGACAGCGCCGGATTGTTTTGGTGATATCTCCGCAACCGGACATCGGATTGAGGCGATTCAAAAGGAGATTTGCATCTACGCATCACAAGGAATCTCTCTAAATTTTTGTGGAATTTCGTGGAATTTTCCTGAAGGTGAGAACCCCTTTTTACAGAACCTTGTAGCACAGTTTTTGGGTGAAAATATTGTTCGAGGTGGTCCTCTTGTCGATTTTGGTTCTCAGCATAGAAAAATCGTGGGAAAACGTGCAGGTACTCATTTCGACCGGTTCGTCGCGTAGATCGCAGTGGTATTTTTCTGGGAATTTTGTGGGCACGTTTCGCAGGTGAAAATGGCTGAACTGTAAATCTGGTTTTGGGGACAGATTTTGGGATTAACTTGGATAGTAATTATGTGTGTATCCTTTGGGATTTTTTGGCACAGTGTTGCGGGGGACTGTTGAGGATCGAGCGCGGACTTCGCTGTCAGGACTTGGATTTAGCGCTCGAGGTGGGTACCGTTGTTTAACCTCCTACTTGTGATGTCCCCACTAGGCCTATTTGAGTGCTAATATGTTATATGGCTAAATGAACCGGTAAAATGAACATGGCATGCATAATTTGGGAATTGGGCTTATAACTAGAGTTTGTGACTTCAAAAGGACTAAGTGTTGATTAATGGTTAATTCTGGTAATTAATATGTCGCTTAAAACCATGGGAAGGGCTTTGTTAAATTGGATATGTGGCATATGCATGATGGGACCTCTTTTACATATACCTAAGCTATTTTGGGGCAACTTGTAAAATGGAAGGCTATTTAAACGGCATATCTCTACTTTGTGAGAACTAGAACACTTGAATCATGTTTAATAATGATAAAGGACTTTGCATGCGTGTATGGACACTTAGTTAGGCCACCTCTTTCTGCTACACTATCATGATGGCATTGACTTAGGAGAAACCATGCTTTTCTCTTCTTTTGTCTATATTTGGGGGATAGTGCGCTCGGGTTCGAGCAGGGGCTGGGATAGTGTAGTCAGACGGTTGTGGGTTTTGGGACAGGCAGGCTGTGAGGACAGGGCATTGCGGCAACCGCGGATCTTTGGCGGTTGACCGGACAGTGGTCATTGCATCAGATTGGGATAGAGGCTTTGGGCTTTCTTTTAGTGGATGGGTTTTCCACCTTGATCAGAGTCATGATCCAGTCCTGCTGATTTGGTACTTGTTACCCAGGCATTATACTCGTGTGGGTCGCTCCCCTCGAGTGCCACTCCGGAGTGTGCGTTTTACAGGCTTCGAGTCCTTGAGACTCCCTTTTTCCCCTATCGGTGTTATGCGTTGGCCAGCATACCCGATTTGGCAGGCAGGCAGGCAGGCACAGCAGGCAGTACCAGTGCTTACTGGTGTATCGATTGGGTCTAGGCAGGCAGGCATTTACATTCTGATGCACACATATAGCTATACTATCAGTTAGCTCATTAGAGGCATGTAGTGGTAGCTCTATTCATCATCGGCAGTTTTATTTACAGCTTACCACCCTTGTTCATCTTTTTCGCCTCTTGTAGTCCTAGTGGGCACATTTGAGTTGAGGTCTACCCACTAGGGGGAGGCTGCTGTTTACAGTAGTTCTCACCCCCACTGCTTTCTCTTTTCTCTTCCCCTTTGTTTCTTTTGCAGTGTCTTCTGCGGGTGCTGCTGAATTTTCAGCGACGGGTCGAGGAGAGAGGACGGCTGAGTAGATAGACTTCGAGGCAGGTTGAGCGTGTTAGCTGGACTGTTGGTGTACCCGTGTTTCCTCAGACGGTTGTACTTTTACTTTGGGACTGGCTTTTGCCAGCAGGTTGTATTTATTTTTGGTGAGCTGGGAGAGACAGATGTATCATTTATACAGATGTATTGTATTTTATTTCCAGCTTCAGTCTGAGATGTATTAGTTTTAGTTCAGCTCTGTTTTTATTGCTCTTTTATTATATCTCTTATATATCTGAGCAGGTTTGGCGCTTCGTGTACGCGGGAAATACCGTGTGCACGGCGGATCTGTAGACGGGCCCGGGTTCTGGTTTACACCCGGGGCGTGACAAGACAACACTCCACGACCTGGGACCACCGTCAACCCCAACGGTTCCCAACAAGACGGACCGGAAGATACTCGACGCCCCGGGACTACCGTCTACTCAACGGCTCCCTCCCACGACAGCGTAAAAGGGAAACAAGACCTCTCGGGTCTACCGTTTACCCAAACGGCTCCCCGCACAGATAAGCAACCCGCTACAACTACCAGACTCCACTCTGCTCCCAAGCAAGAGTGCAAAAGCATCCCACACTAAAAGCAAGTCCCGACCTCTCGGCCCACTACCCGGGCGAGGAAACACTATGTCCAGGAATGAAAGAACAGTGTGGATGTCTAAGCATAAATAACCCTAGCCCAAGTGAGGGTTTTCTACTGGTCTGGTTACACATGCAACATATGACGGGGGTGCTAGGTCAAGTTCCAAAATAACTATATTAACAGATGATAACAGGAATAACAATTCCTACAATCTAGCATGCTACACAATGAATAAGCTATCATGCATAGTCCTACAACAGTAGAAATACTGTACAGTCCATAAAACTTGGAGATAAGGCCACCCACCTCGGTTTGCCACCAATTGCTCGTAGACACTTGCAATTGGCCTCCACGCGATCCGCACGCAAACAATGCCCGCTGCCGGAGTCCGCACGCAACACGGGGCACGCCGCCGGAGTCCGCACGCAAAACGGAGCACGCCGTCGGAGTCCGCATGCAAAACGGAGCACGCCGCCGGAGTCCGCACCAAAAACGAAGTCTGCACATAAAACGGTGCACGGTGTCAGGATCCGCACGCAAAACGGAGTCTGCACGCAAAACGATGCACGGTGCCGGAGTCCGCACGCAAAACGGAGTCCGCATGCAAAACGGTGCACGGTGCCAAGATCCGCACGCAAAAAGGAGTCTGCACGCAAAACGGTGCACGGTGCCGAAGTTCGCACGCAAAACGGTGCATGGTGCCAGGATCCGCACGCAAAACGAAGTCAGCACGCAAAACGGTGCACGGTGCCGGAGTCCGCACGCAAAACGGTGCACGGTGCCAGGATCCGCACGTAAACCAGAGTCCGCACGCAAAACGGTGCACGGTGCCAGGATCCGCACGCAAAACGGAGTCAGCACGCAAAACGGTGCACGGTGCCGGAGTCCGCACGCAAAACGGTGCACAGTGCCAGGATCCGCATGCAAAACGGAGCAAGAGGGTCAAATACAGTCTAAAAGAACGCTCCAAAAACTGTACAAAAATATAGAAAAACCAACACACGGGACCTACCCGATTGCGCCCCCGCCGCCGAAACGCTCCGCCGGGCGACCTCGCACGCAAAACGAGGTCCACGACGCACCGCCGCACCTCACACAACCTCCTCCCTCACTCCCTCTCGCTCTCGGGTGCAGAAGAAAGAAAAGGAAGGGAGAAAATGGCGGTGCGGGGAGGAAGAAGAAGAAGAAGAAAAGGGGAGGAGAAGGGCGGTCCACGGTACCGGTCCACGGAGCCGGTCCACGGCACGGACCAATGGGGAGCCCGAACGGCCGGTCCACGGCGCATGGGCGCGCGCGCCCGGTCCACGCGTGCGCCCACGCGCCACGTGGCGCGCGGCAACGCGCCCGCCACACGGGCGCGTTGCACCGCGCCACCCCAGGCGCAGGACACGCGCCCGTTACACGGGCGCGCGTGCCCCCGCGCCCGCGCGGGCGCCAACGGGGGCCCGCCACGTGGCGGCCCCCGCGCGTCCCGCGCCGACGCGCGCGCCAGGCGCGCATGCCGCCCGTACAGCCTCGGGAAACGCGCCGCTTCGGGTTCCGTGCCGCGCCACTCCTCGATAAACGTGCCGTTTTGCCTCGAAAAACGCGCACTTCATCCGGGCTCCAAATCCAACAAATAAATAGTCCATTCTTAGTGATTTTGCGCGCTGAATCCAAAAACGATGTCCGTTTCTCCAAATTCTCACCTGAAAATTTGCCGAATGCCCACTCGATTCGATTTTCGCGCCGGGTCCATTTTTAAAGTCCGATTTGCCAAATTCCAACTCTAAAAATTCCCGAAGGCGACCGGAGAGGTAAACTTTTATCCGGACTTCACCCGGAGTCTAATTTTGACATCTGAATCGCGTGAAATCACTTCTAAACACCCGACGGGTCATCCAAATTCCCACGGGGTCTCCTTTAAGCACGAAGTCCAACTCCTGTGTCCAAATTACGCGCAACCACCAGCGACACATCACGCAGGCCTCCAGCGATGCAACTAAATCCCAAATTGCATCACAAATCCATTTCTTGGGCCCGACACGCACACAAACACTCCCAACGGCCACTAAAAGCTGCCCAACAATCGACAACTCCTACGCGGGGGATTCCGGGACCTCACATCCTCCCCCACTAAAAGAAAGTTTCGTCCTCGAAACTAGATCAAGCCCATCAGGAGTCGAGAATACCACGGCTAGGTATCTAACCATACGTCTCCAGCTCCCTAAACCCCACTCGCTCCTCGTGATTACCCCGCAACAACAACAACAAGTACGGTATGACCCGATGTGCAATTCTCTCATCACTCGAGCTAGAAATTGCAACGGGCGTCCCTCGTACTCCATAATTCACGGATCTCAAAGGGGCATATAAATCACGGGCGAGGAAAAACACATCACTACTGAGCTGAGACGTGAAAAACCAAAGGGCTCCACTAAAAGGCTGGGGGAAACTGAGATAACCACAAGTGTAATACGCACCAAGCAACAACATGGTGCCAACCTCAACAAGACGACCCGTAGCATACCCGCACCTTTATCCAATAAGGAAGGGAATCCAAAAAGCTGGGGTCTTCACTCGGCTACTTCCCGATCCGAAACCACTCGAGTGGACTACACAACTGCAGGCTACCCTCAAAAGGGCTCCTCAAAAGGCCCAATCTCGTGCCACAGTTGGTCGCTCAACATGCTATCATAACCCCAACGGACCCACGGGTCGAAGTAGATCCCTCAACTAATAAAGAACACCCTGACGGGAACCAAACCGTCGGTGAACGGGACTGAAAACTGTCTCACAAGGCGATCATAAGCTGATGCCCAAACTCGCGGTCAAAAGTCCGAAACATCCAAAAGACTCTCACCGTTGTGTACCTACAACGTGGCATCACTGCCGTGCACCCACGGCATGGCATCACTGCCGTGCACCAACGGCGTGGCCTCACTGCCGTGCACCAACGGCGTGGCATCACCACCGTGTATCAACGGTGTGGCATCACCACCGTGTATCAACGGTGTGGCATCACTGCCGTGCACCAACGGCGTGGCATCACCGCCGTGCACCAACGGCGTGGCATCACCACCGTGTATCAACGGTGTGGCATCACCACCGTGTATCAACGGTGTGGCATCACCACCGTGCACCAACGGCGTGGCATCACCGCCGTGCACCAACGGCGTGGCATCACCACCGTGTATCAACGGTGTGGCATCACCACCGTGTATAAACGGTGTGGCATCATCACCGTGTCTCAACGGTGTGGCATCACTCAAGCATCAAGGCCTCAGATCCTCACAGTCCTATACCCTCGAAAATTCCGGAGCTGGGGAAGGGCCAAAAGATCAATAGGCAAAAACCAGGGCCCCAACTGCACAGGGCAGGACCAACAACACTCATCTATGTGCAACACGTGATCAGGTATCTGAACCTCACGAGCACAAGCTAAGGTCCTATCTCTAGCCCATACAACAATGCAACTGCTCCGGTAATAAATAACGCTCAAGTGCGTGAAGGGGAGATAAGATTAATACCTGCCACCACGTGGCTAGCTGCCCCCGAATCCTCATCCTGTGCGACATAGACGCTCTCGCTCGGGGGTGGTCGTCCGTCAGACTGCCACGAAGAAGTGGCCCTATCTATCTGGCCATAACCTGTCGAAGCTCCGCCTGTCTGGAAGAGTGGAGGAGGAGGAGCCGAAGCTGCCAATGGGACTGATGACCCCGCTTAACGACAAGACCATGATCTGTGCCCTGCCTGTGGTCACACTGCGGCGCAGAATGCGGCCCACCACAAATGACACAATCATCCCGCTGCTGCTGCTGATACATCGGCTCTGGAGAACCTCCTGGTCTCTGTCTCCTCAGAGACTCACGACCCTCAGATTGGGATCGTGGCAGCCCCGGGGGTCTCGATCTATTCGACTGTCCAAACACAGGTGGCACTGTTTGCCTCTCACCGGAGCTAGTCCCTGGCGCTCCGTCTATCTAAGACATGATCACAGCTCCTCGGTCAACCCACCGAGCATTCTCAATCGCTGCATCTAACGTTGGCACCCGCCGAGAATACACCAAGTGATAGACATTCCGATGCAGTCCTTTCTCAACTAGCTCAACCTCCTGGGCCTCATCCAGGCGACATGAGGTACACCACTCAACAATCGCAAAACTCGCGAACATACTCCAGAAGAGGTCGACTCCCCTGCTGTAGGAGTCTAAGATCCCCTTCCAGTTTCTGCTTACACTGTCAGGAAAATTGGCCCTGAGCAGCAAAGCACGAAACTGGTTCCAAGTCAACAACTGCGCTCCCGGTAGTCCAACAGGACGAACTCGACGCCAACAAATCTCGGCGTCCTGTCAGATCATCTCAATCTCAGTAAAGCAACCACCTGGTAACTCGACCAGGGCATGTACCCACCTGGTAACCCGGCCAGGGGTATGTACCAATCTGGTAGCTCGGCCAGTGGAAAGTGTCCTCCTGGTAACTCGGCCAGGACATGTGTCCACCTGGTAACTCAGCCAGGGGCAATGTATCCATCTGGTAGCTCGGCCAGTGGAAAGTGTCCTCCTGGTAACTCGGCCAGGACATATGTCCACCTGGTAACGCAGCCAGGGACAATGTATCCATCTGGTAGCTCGGCCAGTGGAAAGTGTCCTCCTGGTAACTCGGCCAAGACATATGTCCACCTGGTAACTCAGCCAGGGACAATGTATCCATCTGGTAGCTCGACCAGTGGAAAGTGTCCTCCTGGTAACTCGGCCAGGACATATGTCCACCTGGTAACTTAGCCAGGGACAATGTATCCATCTGGCAGCTCGGCCAGTGGAAAGTGTCCTCCTGGTAACTCGGCCAGGACATATGTCCACCTGGTAACTCAGCCAGGGACAATGTATCCATCTGGTAGTTCGGCCAGTGGAAAGTGTCCTCCTGGTAACTCGGCCAGGACATATGTCCACCTGCTAACTTAGCCAGGGACAATGTATCCATCTGGTAGCTCGGCCAGTGGAAAGTGTCCTCCTGGTAACTCAGCCAGGACATGTGTCCTCCTGGTAATCCAGCCAGGGAAAACGCCCTCCTGGTAACTCAGCCAGAGAAAAATGCCCTCCTGGTAACTCAGCCAGGGAAAATGCCCTCCTGGTAACACAGCCAGGGAAAATATCCTCCTGGTAACTCAGCCAGGGAAAAATGCCCTCCTGGTAACTCAGCCAGGAAAAATGCCCTCCTGGTAACACAGCCAGGGAAAATATCCTCCTGGTAACTCAGCCAGGGAAAAATGCCCTCCTGGTAACTCAGCCAGGGAAAATACCCTCCTGGTAACTCAGCCAGGGAAAATGCCCTCCTGGTAACACAGCCAGGAAAAATATCCTCCTAGTAACTCAGCCAGGGAAAAATGCCCTCATGGTAACTCAGCCAGGGAAAATACCCTCCTGGTAACACAGCCAGGGAAAATATCCTCCTGGTAACTCAGCCAGGGAAAATACCCTCCTGGCAACTCGGCCAGGGAAAAAGTCCACACAGCTGGGATCACCATCACTCCAAACGGCTCCCACAACAACACCCCACTCATAGGCGAGAAGAACCGACTGACGCGGCAAAGATCCAAAAATCCCGATAGACTAGTGTCTAGAACCCCAATCAAACAAGAACAGACTCTAGGCTCAGCCTATCGTAGTCCTCGATCCTTTACTATTCAGGGATTTGGTCCTTCTCGGTTAAAGTGGGAAACTATCTCAACACACAAATTCCTGGGTCTCGCTCAGCTCTGATAGCTCTGCCTCCCGCTGCTCGGGTACTCATCAGATGTGAGGTGTGTCTTCTTCACAACACGACGTCTCAGGGGTATCGCAAACCACTGCACAATAACAAACGTCAGGACACAACAACCATACGACCCAATCCAGCGAAAGTCTAAGACATGTCATCCATTCCATAGCATTATGTTGTCTGCAGCCACATAACCGCTTGGGAAAATACACATGCCAATCACTCATCCCGTCTCTTGGGAGAGGTAAAAAACTCAATCAGGACTCTCGCTAAAGTCACGACTCTCACGTAGTCATCCTAATATCCAACCACAAGCCTAGGGTTTCCAAGTCCACCACGACCTACAACCTAGGCTCTGATACCACTCTAGTCTGTCACGCCCCGGGGTCCAAACTGCGACCCGGGCTTGCTAACAGATCCGCCATCTGTGCGGAAACTGCCGTACAGACGAAGCGTCTAACCTGCAGAAAGAAACATCTACAGTAAACAGATATCAGAGAGCTGAAAGTAAACTACTAAAAACTGAAAACGAAACACCGTACAACTGAAAATAATACAATATCCATCTCCCAAATACGATCGTATAAAAAGTCCTCTGATACAAAACTCAAAAGGGAGATATCTCCAATAAATACGTCAGTGTACAAGCTCTCCATACAAAATATCCTCACTACAACAGTCTCTCAAACTGTAAAATAAAGTACAACTCTATACCTCACAACAAAGGTCTCTCAACAGAGTAAAAGAAGTAAACTAAGCAACAGGAGCTCTCCTCTGAAGGGGTACAGCTACACTCCAACGACGGGTAGGGAACTAGCTCTCGACTCCCTCGCCTCGGTCAGAAGGATCAGCAACAGGAGCACAGGAACAGAAGAAGAAGTCCCTGGGGAAAAGACACCACGACGGGTGTGAGAACTACTTCCCACAGTAGTTCTCAGTGGGTGCCGTCAACAAGCCCAACGGTCTGCCCACTAAGTCTACTAGAGGCAAAGATAAAATGCAATGAAATCTGAACAAGAAAAGCTGGAACTACTCTACAGCTACCATGCCTCTATCTAGATACTCAAAAAGTGGAACAGAGGAAAGTAAATGGAACCACTCGCACACAAGGTGCTCAAACGACCCAATCGAACTGACTGCCTCATAGGGTCCAGTCAAAACTGCGCCTGACGACAAGGAGCGCACCTGCCCACTACCACACATCCACAGGAGGACGGGATTTACGTGGGGCGTCCTGTCCGCCTAACTCACCCCTCGCGCAAAACTGCCTCAATAGGCCAACCACCGCATCCACTGCGGCATCTCAGGGGGCGCGACACCAACTGAGGAAAACGGCGCGGCATAGAGTATCAAACATTGGCGTATGCAGGCTAGTCAAAATCCACGCTCACTCTCAGAATGATAGGACTCAAGATCCCCATATATCTCGCGCAACAGTCGGAGCACTCTCGACGACTCAGCTGATCGGCTAACTCAAAACACGAGACACTAGCCTCTCCAACAGCTCGCAGCACAAGGCTCACTGGCTGGAGATACTCCACAGCCGGGAACGACCCACAACTCAGGGTAACAAAACAGGTCGGACAACACTCCACGACCTGGGACCACCGTCAACCCCAACGGTTCCCAACAAGACGGACCGGAAGATACTCGACGCCCCGGGACTACCGTCTACTCAACGGCTCCCTGCCACGACAGCGTAAAAGGGAAACAAGACCTCTCGGGTCTACCGTTTACCCAAACGGCTCCCCGCACAGATAAGCAACCCGCTACAACTACCAGACTCCACTCTGCTCCCAAGCAAGAGTGCAAAAGCATCCCACACTAAAAGCAAGTCCCGACCTCTCGGCCCACTACCCGGGTGTAGTGATCCGACCCTTCGGGTATTTTTGAACTCACATGTAATCGCTTAGGCCTTAAGCGAAATAAAATTTATTTAATTTTCTTAAGTCGGGCGGGACTAGGTGTGTGTATTTTTCTGCAATAGAGTGCGAAAAACGATGACCGACGGCGCGATCGGATTCGAAATCCGATATCGGGATCCCCCGGAACGGGATCCTTAGCGTTGCGGTAATTAGTCACGCATCGGGAACCGTGCAAAATATCTTGCACCCGTAAGAGATAAGGTGGGTTATCTCGTAGGGATAATTGATTAATTAATTAATTATTCGGTGAGAGAAATTTAAATCCTCCTACGTACGAATTAATTTAGGGATTTAAATTGGTGGGATTTTATCTCATGGATTGGATAAGAGATAAAATCCGGATATTCAAATCGGGGATTTATTTCCCCGGAATATTTAATAAAGGTAGATTTAAATATCCGGTAATTTGAATCCAATTGGGAATTGATTATTTAATAAGGGTGGTTAAATAATCGGTGGTCAGGATTAAGGGTGGTTAAATAACCGGTGGTCAGATTTTAGGATTTAGTATCCCGTCAGCCGGATATTTATGTGAGAGATAGAAACGGGGAGTTTCGGGTTTTCCTACGTACGTAAAATTAAGGAAATTAAAGATAGGGTTATCGGTAGGGATTAATTAATTAATAAATTAATTAATCGGAGCCGAAAATATCCGAAGGGATTTTTGGCGTGATTTTGGATAAGTAAATAGGAGAACTATTTATTCTCCTGTTTACCGAGCGAAACCCTAATTGAGAAATACCGCCTCTCAAATCGCCTCTTTCGTGCGTATCGAAAACCCCAACCGGTGAGGAGAGAAAAAGAAAAGAGGCGGAACCCCTAACCGGAGGAGAAAAGAGGAAAAGAAGGAGGAAGCGGAGGAACCCGATCGCCCCGATTCACGTGCCGGAGATCGGAGAACGAGACGCCATCGTCTACGGGAGCGGATCCGGATTTCCGACGCCGCGAGAAAACAAGATCGGATCTTTTATTCCGATAAATTTAAGGTGAGTTATCATCGTTTCGTTTGATAAACAAATCGGGGGATTTTCCGTGTTCTTGTTAGATTATTTTAATCGGAACATTGTTCGCGGATTTTCGTCGGGTCTTGATCCATATTTTATCCTCGTTCTTGATCGGGTGAGATCGAGGATTTTTATCGGATTTTTATCGATTTTAATTGATGAATTTTTAACAAGTTTCTTGCTATCGAACTTCCGATCGACGTTTTGGGTGTTCGTCGATCGACGGTTTAGCCGTTAGAATTACCGAGAATTTTCCGGGAATTTTCCGGGAATTTTTCGGGAATTTTTCGGGCGACTCCGGCGGGACATAGTGGGTTAACGGGAGGCCGCCGCCGCCGTTGTTAGACGGGAGGCCGCCGCCGTCGTTACCATGTTCACGGGGTCGTCGCCGGGATCGCACGGGAGCGAAAACGGAGAAGAAATCGCGAAACGGGAGCGAAAACGGCGCGAAAACGGCGAAATTAGGGTTACTGTAGCAACCCGTACGGCCGCGGTCCACAGACCCCGGGCGTGCACCCGGTGCACGCCCCGCTGTCCCAAAAGCGCGGACCCGGCGCACGAAACCGTGCGCCGGGCTGCACAGTGTGCGCGGTGCACGCCCGAGGCGTGCACCCGGCGTACGCTCTGGCGGCCGAAGGATGTGAACCCGGTGCACGCTTTGAGCGTGCACCGGCCCGGCCCAACCCGCGCGGTGCACGCTTCCTGCGTGCACCCGGCGCATGCCGCGCGGTCGCCGACGCCGTGAGCCCGGTCCATGGTAGCTCCTGTGCACCACCCGACAGCCTAAACTTCGGTGGCTCCGTTTGGGTCCGTTTTTCCACCGTTTTGAGCGCGATTTTCGCCGTTGGGATCGTTATTTCCGTGGCTTTCTTGGCGTGGCCACTTGGGACCTTCTTGGTCACTAATTTATTATGTTGGGTGCCGATTTCGCCGACGCTCCGCGCCTCGACGAAATTGCCGGGGGCGCGCCGTCGGGTCTTTCTCTCATCTTTTCGTCGTCAGGGCTTCTCGGCTGGACCGTTGACGCCCCGAGTTGGCGACTAGTTGAGAGATTGGGTTTTGTTAGTTTCCGTTAGCAGTTTTGGGTTCCCGTTTTCGGCGGACTGGACCGTGTTGGACTTTTCCGTCAAAAAGGGGTAAATTGGGTCTTTTGTTTTGGGATGTTAGTACACGTTTGTGACTATTATTATCCTTGCGGACTTTCTTTAGGTCCAGGGGTGCAGCGGGAGAGCGCGAAGGATACAGGTGTTCCGATTGCTCTCCAACAAGGTGGGTACAGTTGCTATAAGTGCAACAAGTGCAGTAAGTGCATCTATCGTCATTAAAAGTGTTCTTAATTTACCTAACAAAGTAGATGGACAGTTTTTAACCTTTCGCATAAATATTTTTATCTAACAACTGTTGCGGCTGCGGTCGCGGTGCCCACGACACGCCGATTTCGGCAATCCGGTTTCGGATGTTGCACGTACACGGGCGGATCGGGCCACCGCATGGGTGTACTTTTCCGGAGAAGCGGTCTATGTGACTCGTGCTCCCCACGTGAGGTGGGGACCTCTTCACGGCTGCTATAGGGGCCGCACTAGCCCCGTGAAGGGGGCATCAATAGTCCTGTTCGGGGAGGTGTTGACAACCCCGACGGGACGGTGGTCCTGTTCGGGGAGATGTTGACAACCCCGACGGGACGGTGGCACTAAAATAAACAAAATAAGTAATGTGAGTGCAGGTTTTAGCGAAAGGTTCTGGTGTTTTCGGTTTGCTTTTCCTTCCTTGTTGATATTTAAACATCTACTTTGTTTGTCACTGACCTTACCCACTCCGTGACAGGTATTACTAGGTGCGTTAGCCGGGATGGCGGTGAGACTGCGTCGTGAGGATCGTAGTCGAACACTTGGTTATCAATATTTTATCTCATTCCCTTTTTATGCTATTTTAGTCTTTTGCTTGTGGATTACTTTATATGTGGACTTGTATTAGTTAGCACTGTGGATGAGGTGTATTTTCGTAGGCTTTTATTCGCGGCTTGGTTTTCAAGATAAATATCTGATTGCGAAAACGTTTTCTTAAACAAGGTGCCGAGTGGGCACGGGTTTTCCAACTCTGAGTTTTATCCTTTCCAAACAATAATGCCGCTTTATAGATTGACATCGTATGGTGATGTGTGTCTACTGTATGGTTGTTGGTTGGTAATCGATGTATGATATTTGTGATGGAATGATATGTTGTAAATGAGACGCCGTGCATATACAAAGGAAACTCTGTCCGTGGACAGAGTGAATTTGTGTATGTGGCGGTCTGGCACGCACCGGGGTTGAAGTTTATGTTACCTTATTAAAAGAAAAAAAAAAATAGACACGTTTTTCCGCTTCAAATGACTCAAAAACCCCCGGGGGCGTGACAGATTAAATGGTATCAGAGAAATGCAACCACAACCATGGTAGACGTGATCCACATCCACAGTGTAAGGTGCCACAAGCAAATTGGACATGAGATAACCAAGTTATAGGTGCGTTGTACGTGAGAGTACGGGGAACGGGAACGTAATATAGGTGTAAATGTAAGATAGGGTGCTAGGGTAGTAACCTTAGGGTTAACGAGGTTCTTTGTTGCAGCGAATGATGGCCCGAGATGGGTTATCAGCGGAGAACACAGGGGCGGAAAGTACGGTGCCAACCGCGGCGGAGTATCAACTTCTCCGACAACAATTGCGAGAGATGGTCGGGCAGTTAGCAACCCTTAGAGAACAGATGCGGCAATGGGCGCAACAGCCGACTACACCAGTGGAGGTCGCCCAGGCCTCTCTACCCAGACCAGCCGCACCAGCGATGGAACTGCCGGTAGTGGACAGCGAGACTATGGTCGCCCCTCCTCCGACCACGGTGACCGAGATACCTTCGGTGCATCCGAAGACGCCTTCAGTGGACCCGACACCAGCAACTTCGGGACCTATGCCGGGGGCCACTGTTGGAGACCCCTCGAGAGAGACCGTGGTGATACTACCCCTAGAGTGTCCGCCGATGCAGCGGGGGAGCCCCTTTTGGCCAACGAACGGGATAGGGTGAGAGCGAATTTGGCGAATTTCAAGAGGTACGATCCACCCGTGTTTGAAGAGACGACCGACCCTTGGCCGTGAAAAATGGGTGGATACCATGGAGAAGCTTTTTGAAGACCGATGGAGGAACTGAATGGGTCCCTTTGGCAGTCCATTTCTTGAGGGAGACGCCCGCAGGTGGTGGAAGACGGTGCGCCCGGACCCCTCGAGAGCACCGCCCTTCCATCTTGGACCACGTTCGAGAAAAGCTGTTTGAGGCATTCTCTCCGACCGCATCAAACAGCAGATGGAAGATGACCTAAGCACATCAAGCAGGGTAGGCGAACGATTATGGGATACCAGCGGCATTTGTGAGGATGATCAAATGTGTTCCCTTCGTTATAAGAAATGAGTCTCACAAGCCCGTCTTTTTGTGGACGATTACGGGGACATCTTCGAGGGTGCAAGCAGCGGATTTGCACACCTTCCAGGGGGTGGTCGATGGGCCACTGCGGCGGAGCGCGGATTGGCAATGCCACGAGCCCGACAGGAGAGCTCAGATCACAGCGGGGATAAGAAACGAACTCGGCCAAATTTAGGAAGAGAGCATTTCAAGAGGAGCCGGCCTTCTAAACACCCGAGATTGCGACGAAGAACCAAGAATGTGCCGACGGG
The DNA here is from genome assembly GCA_029168755.2 of Tillandsia fasciculata. Lineage (NCBI taxonomy): Eukaryota > Viridiplantae > Streptophyta > Magnoliopsida > Poales > Bromeliaceae > Tillandsia > Tillandsia fasciculata. The sequence goes on along the minus strand of JAQOTM010000870.1, from coordinate 44,841 downwards.
AGGGCAAAGGCCGGTGAACAAGCCTTGCATCATTTGCGACGGAATACACCAAGCGATCGAGTGTCCCCAGAAGCGAGACCACTGTTTTCGATGCGGCAAACCGGGGCACTTCCGTTTTAACTGCCCCTTCAAGACGGGGACAACGCCCGTGGCAGCATCTACGCTTTCGTCTCAACCGGGAGGAGGGAAAATCTATACGATGACTCAACAGGGGACGGATCCACAGAGCACGATGTAGCAGGTAATACTCGAGTTTCGGACCTTCGTGCTAGGACCTTTTGTGTTAACACCTAAGCATCCCACTCTTTATGTTTTCACCCTATCGTAGTTATTAGAAGAAATTCCCATCGTAGAAATAAGTACGGTCGGATCCTCCGGCTACCCCTCGAGGCAGGCGGCTGTACTCCTTCCTGCCCAGTGAGGGTGAGGCGGGTTCTTAGTCTCTAAGAACGAATGAGGTTTCCATTAAAGGCTATCGGTGTAGCGCTTGGGGCCAACAGTCGCGGCTATCTTTAAGCGGTAGTTGACTGCTTGAAGTTCCAAGCGAGTCTCCCGGAACCGGACACACCGGAACTTGTAAACTTAGCTTGTAGGAACGCCTTCTGCTCGCTTTTCCTCGTTGCGGGCAAGGAGCTTGGTAGAAGGCAGTCGGGTAGCGTCCACGAGTACCGTATGGATCTCGACACGTGAAGGACAAGTACTCCTCTACCTCGGATAGGTGACCTATGCGATCAACTACAAGGAGCAACTGAGTCCCTAAAGATTGATCCGCGGTCCGGCTACCGCCAGCCTAGAGTCCGGGGTAATGACATACTGAAAACGGACCTGCGAGCTCGGAATAGTCAGCAAGAGTTTACGGTTATACCGCTTAGACTCGTTAATGCACCAGCGGCAGTGTTTATGGACATGATGGATAGGGTGTTCAAACCCTTCTAGACTTATTCGTGGTGGTCTTCATCGACGATATCCTCATCTACTCCCGTACAGACGAGGAACATGAAGAACATCTGCGCACAGTACTCCTGACCCTTCGGGAACAGAAACTCTACGCCAAACTCAAAAAGTGTGAGTTTTGGCTCCGTGAGGTCGGTTTCTTGGGGCACGTGATCTCGGCGGCTGGAGTCGCAGTGGATCCGAAGAAGATAGATTCGGTGACGGACTGGCCCCAACCGACAACGGTAACGAAAATCCGAAGCTTCCTGGGATTAGCCGGGTATTACCGGCGCTTCGTGGAGGGATTCTCCAAGATAGCCACCCCTTTGACCCGATTGACTAAAAAGGGGGAAAAGTCCATCTGGACTGACGAATGTCAGAAAAGCTTCGAGGAGCTCAAGGATAGATTGACACGAGCCCCGATCCTCCCCTGCCAGAGCCAGGGGAGGATTATGAAGTGTATTGCGATGCGTCGCGTAATGGGCTGGGTGGAGTACTCATGCAACGGGGAAAGGTTATAGCCTATGCATCTAGGCAGCTCAAGGAGTACGAGCGAAATTACCCCGTACATGATTTGGAACTCGCAGCGGTTGTGTTCGGCCTCAAACTTTGGAGACACTACTTGTATGGGGCACACTGCAACGTGTACTCAGACCATAAGAGTCTCAAGTACCTTTTCACCCAAAAGGAGCTAAATCTGCGACAAAGGCGGTGGTTTGAGCTACTAAAGGATTACGAATTAACGATCCACTATCATCCGGGAAAGGCCAACGTGGTGGCCGATGCCCTGAGTCGCAAGGGACAGACCGAGGAAGCAGGCGTAAGCGCGATTACACAGCAGGATAGGCTGATTGCGGAATTTTCGCAATTGAGACTAGAAGTAGTACCGGCAGGTACAGTCGCACAACTTCTGACGCTGGTAGTCAGACCCACCATGCTGGACAGGATCCTCGAAGGGCAATCGACGGACGACCAACTCCAGCTGGTGCGAAGTAGGATAACCGCCGACCAGGAAGGTGATTTTGCAGTGAACTCCGACGGCACGATACGATTTCGGGGACGAATCTGCGTGCCGGATCTACCGGAGCTCAAGGAGGAGATCCTGCGGGAGGCGCATACTGCCCCATATGCAGCGCATCCCGGGGGAACGAAGATGTACAAGGACGTCAAACAGACCTTCTGGTGGCCCAAAATGAAGGGAGACGTGACACGATTTGTGGCACACTGCCTGGTGTGCCAACAAGTGAAGGCCGAGCACCAGCGCCCGGCAGGAAAATTGCAACCTCTGCCAGTGCCCGAGTGGAAATGGGACATGATTACCATGGATTTCGTGATCGGATTCCCGAGGTCGCCGCAGGGACACACGATTTGTGTCTAACTTTTGGCGAAGTCTGCAACAAGCAAAGGTGCGACTGATTAAACAAAGACTACTGACCGCCCAAAGCAGAAAAAAAAAAAAAAAAAAAAAAAAAAAAAAAAAAAAAAAAAGGGCTACGCAGACAATAGGCGTCGAGACTTAGAGTTCATGGTGGGTGAGCATGTGCTACTCCGGGTTTCACCCTCCAAGGGGAACCGACGTTTCGGCATAAAGGGAAAGCTGAGCCCGAGGTACGTGGGACCGTTCGAAATCCTGGAACGCGCAGGACCGGTGGCGTACCGATTAGCCCTGTCACCGAACCTCTACGAGTCCACAACGTGTTCCATGTCTCAATGCTCCGGAAGTACCTGGCAGATCCCTCTCATGCCTTGGATGCCTCCACCATTGAGTTGCGAGAGGACTTGAGCGTCGAGGAGACGCCAGTGCGGATTTTGGCAAGAGAAGACAAGAAGCTGCGCAACCGAACGATCCCCTACGTAAAGATCCAGTGGAGCAACCACGAAGAGCGCGAGGCGACGTGGGAACTGGAGTCGAGAATGAGGGAATGTTTTCCCGAACTATTTAGTGAAGTTTGAGTTTAAGTTTCGGGACGAAACTTTTTATAAAGTGTGAGTGGTGTAGTGACCCGACCCTTCGGGTATTTTTGAACTCACATGTAATCGCTTAGGCCTTAAGCGAAATAAAATTTATTTAATTTTCTTAAGTCGGGCGGGACTAGGTGTGTGTATTTTTCTGCAATAGAGTGCGAAAAACGATGACCGACGGCGCGATCGGATTCGAAATCCGATATCGGGATCCCCCGGAACGGGATCCTTAGCGTTGCGGTAATTAGTCACGCATCGGGAACCGTGCAAAATATCTTGCACCCGTAAGAGATAAGGTGGGTTATCTCGTAGGGATAATTGATTAATTAATTAATTATTCGGTGAGAGAAATTTAAATCCTCCTACGTACGAATTAATTTAGGGATTTAAATTGGTGGGATTTTATCTCATGGATTGGATAAGAGATAAAATCCGGATATTCAAATCGGGGATTTATTTCCCCGGAATATTTAATAAAGGTAGATTTAAATATCCGGTAATTTGAATCCAATTGGGAATTGATTATTTAATAAGGGTGGTTAAATAATCGGTGGTCAGGATTAAGGGTGGTTAAATAACCGGTGGTCAGATTTTAGGATTTAGTATCCCGTCAGCCGGATATTTATGTGAGAGATAGAAACGGGGAGTTTCGGGTTTTCCTACGTACGTAAAATTAAGGAAATTAAAGATAGGGTTATCGGTAGGGATTAATTAATTAATAAATTAATTAATCGGAGCCGAAAATATCCGAAGGGATTTTTGGCGTGATTTTGGATAAGTAAATAGGAGAACTATTTATTCTCCTGTTTACCGAGCGAAACCCTAATTGAGAAATACCGCCTCTCAAATCGCCTCTTTCGTGCGTATCGAAAACCCCAACCGGTGAGGAGAGAAAAAGAAAAGAGGCGGAACCCCTAACCGGAGGAGAAAAGAGGAAAAGAAGGAGGAAGCGGAGGAACCCGATCGCCCCGATTCACGTGCCGGAGATCGGAGAACGAGACGCCATCGTCTACGGGGAGCGGATCCGGATTTCCGACGCCGCGAGAAAACAAGATCGGATCTTTTATTCCGATAAATTTAAGGTGAGTTATCATCGTTTCGTTTGATAAACAAATCGGGGGATTTTCCGTGTTCTTGTTAGATTATTTTAATCGGAACATTGTTCGCGGATTTTCGTCGGGTCTTGATCCATATTTTATCCTCGTTCTTGATCGGGTGAGATCGAGGATTTTTATCGGATTTTTTATCGGATTTTAATTGATGAATTTTTAACAAGTTTCTTGCTATCGAACTTCCGATCGACGTTTTGGGTGTTCGTCGATCGACGGTTTAGCCGTTAGAATTACCGAGAATTTTCCGGGAATTTTCCGGGAATTTTTCGGGAATTTTTCGGGCGACTCCGGCGGGACATAGTGGGTTAACGGGAGGCCGCCGCCGCCGTTGTTAGACGGGAGGCCGCCGCCGTCGTTACCATGTTCACGGGGTCGTCGCCGGGATCGCACGGGAGCGAAAACGGAGAAGAAATCGCGAAACGGGAGCGAAAACGGCGCGAAAACGGCGAAATTAGGGTTACTGTAGCAACCCGTACGGCCGCGGTCCACAGACCCCGGGCGTGCACCCGGTGCACGCCCCGCTGTCCCAAAAGCGCGGACCCGGCGCACGAAACCGTGCGCCGGGCTGCACAGTGTGCGCGGTGCACGCCCGAGGCGTGCACCCGGCGTACGCTCTGGCGGCCGAAGGATGTGAACCCGGTGCACGCTTTGAGCGTGCACCGGCCCGGCCCAACCCGCGCGGTGCACGCTTCCTGCGTGCACCCGGCGCATGCCGCGCGGTCGCCGACGCCGTGAGCCCGGTCCATGGTAGCTCCTGTGCACCACCCGACAGCCTAAACTTCGGTGGCTCCGTTTGGGTCCGTTTTTCCACCGTTTTGAGCGCGATTTTCGCCGTTGGGATCGTTATTTCCGTGGCTTTCTTGGCGTGGCCACTTGGGACCTTCTTGGTCACTAATTTATTATGTTGGGTGCCGATTTCGCCGACGCTCCGCGCCTCGACGAAATTGCCGGGGGCGCGCCGTCGGGTCTTTCTCTCATCTTTTCGTCGTCAGGGCTTCTCGGCTGGACCGTTGACGCCCCGAGTTGGCGACTAGTTGAGAGATTGGGTTTTGTTAGTTTCCGTTAGCAGTTTTGGGTTCCCGTTTTCGGCGGACTGGACCGTGTTGGACTTTTCCGTCAAAAAGGGGTAAATTGGGTCTTTTGTTTTGGGATGTTAGTACACGTTTGTGACTATTATTATCCTTGCGGACTTTCTTTAGGTCCAGGGGTGCAGCGGGAGAGCGCGAAGGATACAGGTGTTCCGATTGCTCTCCAACAAGGTGGGTACAGTTGCTATAAGTGCAACAAGTGCAGTAAGTGCATCTATCGTCATTAAAAGTGTTCTTAATTTACCTAACAAAGTAGATGGACAGTTTTTAACCTTTCGCATAAATATTTTTATCTAACAACTGTTGCGGCTGCGGTCGCGGTGCCCACGACACGCCGATTTCGGCAATCCGGTTTCGGATGTTGCACGTACACGGGCGGATCGGGCCACCGCATGGGTGTACTTTTCCGGAGAAGCGGTCTATGTGACTCGTGCTCCCCACGTGAGGTGGGGACCTCTTCACGGCTGCTATAGGGGCCGCACTAGCCCCGTGAAGGGGGCATCAATAGTCCTGTTCGGGGAGGTGTTGACAACCCCGACGGGACGGTGGTCCTGTTCGGGGAGATGTTGACAACCCCGACGGGACGGTGGCACTAAAATAAACAAAATAAGTAATGTGAGTGCAGGTTTTAGCGAAAGGTTCTGGTGTTTTCGGTTTGCTTTTCCTTCCTTGTTGATATTTAAACATCTACTTTGTTTGTCACTGACCTTACCCACTCCGTGACAGGTATTACTAGGTGCGTTAGCCGGGATGGCGGTGAGACTGCGTCGTGAGGATCGTAGTCGAACACTTGGTTATCAATATTTTATCTCATTCCCTTTTTATGCTATTTTAGTCTTTTGCTTGTGGATTACTTTATATGTGGACTTGTATTAGTTAGCACTGTGGATGAGGTGTATTTTCGTAGGCTTTTATTCGCGGCTTGGTTTTCAAGATAAATATCTGATTGCGAAAACGTTTTCTTAAACAAGGTGCCGAGTGGGCACGGGTTTTCCAACTCTGAGTTTTATCCTTTCCAAACAATAATGCCGCTTTATAGATTGACATCGTATGGTGATGTGTGTCTACTGTATGGTTGTTGGTTGGTAATCGATGTATGATATTTGTGATGGAATGATATGTTGTAAATGAGACGCCGTGCATATACAAAGGAAACTCTGTCCGTGGACAGAGTGAATTTGTGTATGTGGCGGTCTGGCACGCACCGGGGTTGAAGTTTATGTTACCTTATTAAAAGAAAAAAAAAAAATAGACACGTTTTTCCGCTTCAAATGACTCAAAAACCCCCGGGGGCGTGACACCGGGCGAGGAAACACTATGTCCAGGAATGAAAGAACAGTGTGGATGTCTAAGCATAAATAACCCTAGCCCAAGTGAGGGTTTTCTACTGGTCTAGTTACACATGCAACATATGACGGGGGTGCTAGGTCAAGTTCCAAAATAACTATATTAACAGATGATAACAGGAATAACAATTCCTACAATCTAGCATGCTACACAATGAATAAGCTATCATGCATAGTCCTACAACAGTAGAAATACTGTACAGTCCATAAAACTTGGAGATAAGGCCACCCACCTCGGTTTGCCACCAATTGCTCGTAGACACTTGCAATTGGCCTCCACGCGATCCGCACGCAAACGATGCCCGCTGCCGGAGTCCGCACGCAACATGGGGCACGCCGCCGGAGTCCGCACGCAAAACGGAGCACGCCGCCGGAGTCCGCACCAAAAACGGAGTCTGCACATAAAACGGTGCACGGTGTCAGGATCCGCACGCAAAACAGAGTCCGCACGCAAAACGGTGCACGGTGCCGGAGTCCGCACGCAAAATAGAGTCCGCACGCAAAACGGTGCACGGTGCCAAGATCCGCACGCAAAAAGGAGTCCGCACGCAAAACGGTGCACGGTGCCGGAGTCCGCACGCAAAACGGTGCACGGTACCAGGATCCGCACGCAAAACGAAGTCCGCACGCAAAACGGTGCACGGTACCAGGATCCGCACGCAAAACGGAGTCCGCACGCAAAACGGTGCACGGTGCCAGGATCCGCACGCAAAACGGTACACGATGCCAGGATCCGCACGCAAAATAGAGTCCGCACGCAAAACGATGCACGGTGCCAGGATCCGCACGCAAAACAGAGTCAGCACGCAAAACGGTGCACGGTGCCAGGATCCGCACGCAAAACGGAGTCCGCACGCAAAACGGTGCACAGTGCCAGGATCCGCACGCAAAACGGAGTCAGCACGCAAAACGGTGCACGGTGCCGGAGTCCGCACGCAAAACGGTGCACAGTGCCAGGATTCGCACGCAAAACGGAGCAAGAGGGTCAAATACAGTCTAAAAGAACGCTCCAAAAACTGTACAAAAATACAGAAAAACCAACACACGGGACCTACCCGATTGCGCCGCCGCCGCCGAAACGCTCCGCTGGGCGACCTCGCACGCAAAACGAGGTCCACGACGCACCGCCGCACCTCACACAACCTCCTCCCTCACTCCCTCTCGCTCTCGGGTGCAGAAGAAAGAAAAGGAAGGGAGAAAATGGCGGTGCGGGGAGGAAGAAGAAGAAGAAGAAAAGGGGTGGAGAAGGGCGGTCCACGGTACCGGTCCACGGCACGGACCAATAAGGAGCCCGAACGGCCGGTCCACGGCGCATGGGCGCGCGCGCCCGGTCCACGCGCGCGCCCACGCGCCACGTGGCGCGCGGCAACGCGCCCGCCACACGGGCGCGTTGCACCGCGCCACCCCAGGCGCGGGACACGCGCCCGTTACACGGGCGCGCGTGCCCCCGCGCCCGCGCGGGCGCCAACGGGGGCCCGCCACGTGGCCGCCCCCGCACGTCCCGCGCCGACGCGCGCGCCAGGCGCGCATGCCGCCCGTACAGCCTTGGGAAACGCGCCGCTTCGGGTTCCGTGCCGCGCCACTCCTCGATAAACGTGCCGTTTTGCCTCAAAAAACGCGCACTTCATCCGGGCTCCAAATCCAACAAATAAATAGTCCATTCTTAGCGATTTCGCGCGCTGAATCCAAAAACGATGTCCGTTTCTCCAAATTCTCACCCGAAAATTTGCCGAATGCCCACTCGATCCGATTTTCGCGCCGGGTCCATTTTTAAAGTCCGATTTGCCAAATTCCAACTCTAAAAATTCCCGAAGGCGACCGGAGAGGTAAACTTTTATCCGGACTTCACCCGGAGTCTAATTTTGACATCTGAATCGCGCGAAATCACTTCTAAACACCCGACGGGTCATCCAAATTCCTACGGGGTCTCCTTTAAGCACGAAGTCCAACACCTGTGTCCAAATTGCGCGCAACCACCAGCAACACATCACGCAGGCCTCCAGCGATGCAACTAAATCCCAAATTGCATCACAAATCCATTTCTTGGGCCCGACACGCGCACAAACACTCCCAACGGCCACTAAAAGCTGCCCAACAATCGGCAACTCCTACGCGGGGGATTTCGGGACCTCACAATAAGTGTGGGTAGGTAGTCCTCAGCTCATCCTCGGGCTCCCAAGTAGCCTCTCTCTCATCATGGTGGCTCCACAATACCTTCACATAAGGTATGACCCGACTTCGCAATTCTCTCGTCTCTCGAGCAAGAATTCAAATCGGGCGATCCTGGAAGTGTAGCTCCTCGTCCAGCTCCAAAGAAGTGAAGTCCACAATGTGAGAGGGATCATAGACATACCTCCTCAAGACGGAAACATGGAAAACATCATGAGTACCGGCTAAGCGCGGCGGTAGAGCAACCCGATAGGCGACAGGTCCAACACGCTCTAAAATCTCAAAGGGTCCAATAAAACGCGGGCTCAACTTCCCGCGCACCCCAAAGCGCCGAATCCCTCGAGAGGGCGAGACTTTCAAAAACACATGGTCTCCCACCTGAAACTCCAAGTCTCCCGCCTCCTATCGGCGTAGCTCTTTTGTCGGCTCTGAGCAGTGACCAAGTGGCGCCGAATAACCTTGACCTTCTCCTCAGCTTCCAAAAGCAAATCAGGCCCCAAGGTTTTTCTTTCACCCACATCACTCCAACAAAGAGGCGATCGACATTTCCTACCATACAATGCTTCAAAGGGCGCCATCTGAATACTCGCCTGGAAGCTATTGTTGTAGGCAAACTCTGCTAGTCTCAAATGTCGATCCCAACTGCCCCTAAAGCTCAAGACACAAGCTCTCAACATGTCCTCCAAGGTCTGAATAGTCTGCTCGGACTGTCCGTCGGTCTGTGGGTGAAAGGCAGTGCTGAACTGAAGCTGGGTCCCCAAAGCCATCTGCAAGCTCCTCCAAAACTGAGAGGTAAACCTGGGGTCCCTATCTGATACAATAGACACAGGCACACCATAAAGCCTCACGATCTCGTCAAGGTATAACTGTGCTAATCTCTCCAAGGCCCAACCTGACTGAATCGGCAGAAAGTGAGCTGATTTAGTCAACCGATCAACGATCACCCAAATAGCATCGGCTCCACTCTGAGTCTTCGGCAGACCCACAATAAAATCCATGGTGACACAATCCCATTTTCACTCAGGGATTGGTAGGCTTTGTAACTTGCCAGCGGGAACCTGGTGTTCCGCATTAACCTGTTGGCAAGTCAGACAGTGAGCCACAAACCTACCAATATCCCTCTTCATGCCTTGCCACCAAAACTATGCCTTTAAATCCCTATACATCTTAGTTCCCCCAGGATGGAGGGTGTAAGGTGTATAGTGAGCCTCTCTTAGGATCAGCTCTCTAATATCCAAATCCACAGGCACACAAATGCGATCTCTGTACCTGAGTACTCCCGCGGCATCCACAGAAAAGTCCCCGCTCTGACCAAAAGTTGCATCTGATCTCGAACCCTTAGAAGATAGGGGTCCTCACTCTGTTTCTGTCTTATCCTGTCCAACAGAGTGGGCTGCAAAACCAATGACATAAGTCTCGCAGAGTCCCCTGGGGACACAATCTCCAAATCCAAACTCCTTAGCTGCTCTCTCAGTGGTCTCTGCTGGGTAATAAGCATGCTCAAGGTCTGCCCTGCACGCCTGCTCAAAGCATCCGCGACCACGTTGGCCTTGCCGGGATGATAGAGAATGCTCAAATCATAATCCTTTAACAATTCAAGCAATCGGTGTTGCCTTAGATTGAGTTCTTTCTGGGTGAACAGGTATTTCAAACTCTGATGGTCGGTGAAGATCTCACAACGCTCTCCATACAAATAATGTCGCCAGAGCTTCAAGGCAAAAACCACAGCAGCTAGCTCTAGGTCATGTGTAGGGTAATTTCTCTCATAATCCTTTAACTGGCGTGAAGCATAGGCAATTACCCTACCATGCTGCATCAACACGCATCCAAGGCCGCTGTGGGAGGCATCACAGTAAATCACGAACCCCTTTCCCATGACAAGTAGTGCAAGGACTGGCATTGCTCTGTTGGCATTGCTCTGTCCACACAAACTTTACCCCCTTCCTGGTCAATCTAGTGAGGGGGGTAGAGAGCTTCGCAAAACCCTCTACAAATCGACGATAGTAGCCGGCAAGGCCCAAGAAACTCCGAATCTCCGTCACCGTCGTAGGTCTAGGCCAATCTCGAACTGAATCAATCTTCGTCGGGTCCACTGCCACCCCTGCGGCTGAAACTATGTGGCCTAGAAAAGAAACCTCCCGAAGCCAAAAGGCGCACTTCTTTAGTTTGGCATACAACTTCTTCTCCCTCCGAAGCTGTAGCACTAACCTCAAGTGCTCCTCGTGCTCAAAGTCGCTACGGGAGTAAATCAAAATATCATCGATGAAAACCACCACGAATCGGTCCAAGTACGGCTGAAAGACTCGGTTCATCAGATCGATAAACGCAGCCAGGGTATTCGTCAAACCAAAAGGTAACACTGTAAACTCGTAATGCCCATACCGAGTCCTAAACGCCGTCTTGCACACATCCTCGGCCCTCACCCTCAGCTGGTGGTAACCGGACTGAAGATCTATCTTCGAGAAAACCATGGCTCCCTGAAGCTGATCAAACAGATCATCAATCCGAGGAAGTGGATACTTGTTCTTGACGGTCACTTTATTCAACTCTCTGTAGTCTACACAAAGCCTAAGCAACCCGTCCTTCTTCTTTACAAAAAGAATCGGGGCTCCCCAAGGAGAAACGCTAGGACGAATAAACCTGCGATCCAAGAGATCCTGTAGCTGAGCCTTTAACTCCCTCAATTCTGCCGGTGCCATTCTGTAGGGTGCCTTAGAGATTGGCGTAGTTCCGGGAATCACGTCAATCACAAACTCAATCTCTCGATCCGGCGGCATGGACGATAGCTCAGGTGGGAAAACATCTGGATACTCTCGGACGATAGGAATGTCCTCGAGTCCAGGTATCGCCGTAGGCACCTCTACCACAGTAGCTAAGAAAGCAGCACACCCTCGACTCATCATCTGTCGTGCTCTGGCTGAAGAGATCGTCGCTGCAAAAAGCGTGCTCTAGCAACCTCTGAAGACATACTCCCCCTGACCCGGCTCCCGGAGGGTCACAGTCCTCTCTCGACAATCAATAGTAGCGTAATACTGAGTCAACCAATCCATACGCAATACTACGTCGAAATCCCGGAGCTGACGAAGGACCAAAAGATCAACAGGCAAAATCCAAGGCCCTAACTGCACAGGGCAGGACCAACAACACTCGTCAACATGCAAAACGTGATCGGGTATCTGAACCTCACGAGCACAAGACAACGGCCCTATCTCTAGCCCATGCATGGATGCAAAAGTCCTACTGACGAATGAATGAGATGCTCCAGTATCAAACAAAGCTCTGGTGCGAGTAGAGGAGATAAGGATAATACCTGCCACCACGTGGCCAGCTGCCCCCGAATCCTTGACCTGTCCGGTATACACCCTGCCGCTCGGGGGTGGTCGCCTGTCAGACTGCCGCGATGAAGTGGCCCTATCTGTCACGCCTCGGGTCGAAACTACGACCCGGCTCGCCAACAGATCCGCCGCCTATACAGTGAACCCTGTATAGACGAAGCGTCTAACCTGCAAAAGGAAGATACTATACTAAACAAATATCAGAGCAAAAATAAACTGCTAGAAACAAATAAAATACAACTCCCATATTACAACAAGTCCTCTCCAAAATAAATACAAAAGTCTCCAAAATAAAGAAGAAGAGTACAACTCAATACCTCACTACAGGGTCACTCAACATACCCTCAAAACATATGATAGGGGTACATCTACTCTCAGGATGACGACAACTGGTAGGAATCTAACGCGCGACTCCCTTACATCGGTCAAAAGAAGCAGCAGCTGAAACAGCAGGATCCGGCGTAGAAATCCCTGGGGAAAAAGACACCAAGACGGGTGTGAGAACTACATCCCACAGTAGCTCTCAGTGGGTGCCGTCAACAAGCCCAACGGTTTGCCCACTAAGTCTACTAGAGGCATGAATAAACAAAAACAGTGCGGAAAGGAAAAGCTGAAAGATAAATTCTACTGCTACTATGCCCCTATCTAAATGCTCAAAAAGCGGGACAGATGGAAATCATGATGCAACTACTGACTCTCAAGCATAGTCACCCAATCTATACTGACTACCACAAGGGGTCTAGTCAAACCTGCGCCTCCCCTACTGCCGCACATCCTCAACAGGACGGGTCTACCGTAGGGTGTCCGTGACTGCCAAAACTGGCTCAGCCAGAGGGACGGTGTCGACAAGTCGCGATAGCAAGTAACAGGCCCAACTCCGGAGTGGCACTCATGGGTAGCGACCCCACCGAGCAAAGTATCCGCGTATCTCTGTCGATCTCAAGTATGGCTCCTGCAGGCTATGATCCAATCACTGACTCACTCACCAGCTAAGAACTACACTGTCGATGTCACATCTCTCACTCAAAGGGGTAGAAATACTCACAGCCGGGACTACCGTCTACCTGACGGCTCCCACAACAGAGCACCAAACTCGGGAGAACCAACACTCTGAACAACAAGCGGAGAACACCAACCAGGGCTCGAAAGTCCCGGAAGACCAACACCTACAACCCTATCAAACAAGAACAGGTCCTAGGCTCGGCCTCCGTGGCTTTCGTCCCGATGATAGGAACGGTCCCTAGAACCCAGATCGCCTAATCTATCTCGGAGAAGAAATTGCAATAAAAAGATGATAGTTGTTATTAAAACTATTTTTTTAATCTTGGGAAAAACCAAATTTAGTATATTTTACTTTCTTTAAGAAAATCGGTTAGAATAAATGGATTTTTCCAAACCCCGAAGGTCTATTGCCATCACCCAATCAGACAAGAACAGGCTCCGGCGACCCCTCGAGATTTGGAAGAAAAACATTAATTTTTTCGAAATCATGTGTGTCTAAAAGTCTGGGTCCTAGGTCCCTCCGACACTGGTAAACAACTGCCACTAACCCAGTGGCGCCAATAAAACACCTCGGGACCGCCGTTTTCCCCAAACGGCTCCCGCTATATGATGAACGGTCAACTACCTCTATCAGACTCCACTCTGCTCCCAAGCACGAGTGTAAAACGCATCCCCCGCTAGATGTCGATAGACTCTTGAATCGTCGAATTCCGATGTCCGGATGAGGAGATAAAAATCCGCGAAGTGAGTGCTGTCTAGGAATCTCACAACAAAATAGTGGCTCAGTAATGCCTCGAAAACCGTGCCAAAAACCCAAATCTAGACAAAACACTCAACACAAAAGTCGAAGATATACCTCTCGTGAATCCAACGCCGCAAAAATCACTGAAAAATACTGTCGGGGTAGCTCTGTGGAATTTTTAGACCGAAATGTAGCGATAATGGGCCTCCAACTGAAACTCGTCGCATTGCGCTACGATGCCGGAAACGTCGTCGCCGGAGCTTCCAGAAAATCCGAGATTTCACCAGGAGATGCGCGACTCGAAGATCTACAACTTTCCTAAAGGGACCTTAGGCTGAGGAGCTCGGGAAAGGGGCAAAAAATCCCTCCCGAGCTCGGTATTTAAAGGCCCAGCCCAAAAACAGCAACTTTCAGATTTTGGCCCAAAGAAATCGGGCGCCCGAAAAGTTTCGGGCTGCTACAGTAACGGGCCGGCCCGTTACTGTGCGCGCCCGAAACTCTCACGGGCCGCCACGTGTCCCTGGCCTACTCCCCACACCCGGCGCACGCTCCGCGACGAATCACGCGCTGGCACGCGTCCCGACCAGGCGACGTGCACCGCTGCGCCCGACCAATCACGGGGCGCCACGTGGCGCCCCCACGTCGCCCGGGTCAACGCACATCGCGCGACGTGCGCGGCCGCGCCGCCGCCGGCTCTGGGTCGGGCACGCCTCCCCAAGCAGCCGCCTCAGCCGTGTGGACCGAGTGCACCAGAACCCGCCAACCACACAACGCCACGTGTCCCCCGGTCTACCGTGCACCAGAGCCAAAAATTCGTGGACCGCGTGCACAACACCGCACCAACCACGAGATGCCACGTGGCCTAGCCTCGGTCCACCGTGCACCCCGCCAAGGCCCGTGGACCGCGCCTGCTGCGCCGGCCAACCGGAGAGCGCCACGTGGCCCGCGCCCGGTGCACGCACGCCGCGGTGGACCGCGCGCCTCCGCCGCCGCCAACCACCGCGCTGCGCCGCCGCCGGCGCCTCTCCGGCCGCCGGAACAGTAACCCAAGCCTCGATTTCCGTGTTTTTGCGTCCGGGCTCCAAAAAATTCAAGTAAATAGTCCGTTTTACTCGTTTTCGCGCGCTGATTCCAAATCCGAGGTCCGTTCAGCCAAATTCCACTTCTAAAATTTCCCAAAAATTCCTGGAAGAGCAGACTTGATCCAATTTTCATGCCGGGTCACATTCTTAGCTCCAATAAGCGCGCAAACACCTCACACACCCAAAATGGACTTCCAGAAAAGAACACAAGCTCCAATTTCACCAGAAACACAAATCTGGGGCCCGACACGCACCCACACACTCCCTGAAGCCTCCAAACCAACAGTAAACCCTAGAGTGGGGATTCGGGTCCTCACATCCTCCCCCACTAAAAGAAAGTTTCGTCCTCGAAACAATCACGGCTCAAAAGGGAGTCTCCAAGCCCAAAGGCAAGCCTCCAACAACACAAACTCCAACTCCCCAGTCGCTACCAACTCTCCACAAAGCGAGTCCAACCGCTGGATAAAACTCAGGAATTCCCAAACACTGCGGACGAGGAAGAACAGCCAACTCTACGCGTCCAAACTATTCGAATTACGCCTCAAAACTTATCAGAAAAAGAAAAGGCCCCACCAGTAGGAAGGTCATCAACCCCCAACTCTCCAATTTAGAAAACAACTGAAATTAGCGAAAAGTTCGAAAGTTCCGAGAGACCAGTGTCCTCGCTGTTACGGAATTTGAGTTGGCGTATTTCGTGGAAAGTGTTAAGTCTTGAAGATTGAAGATGAAAGAACTTTGGATCATATACCTCAATCTCAAGAAAGAAGAATTCAAAAGGATCAGGTATGTTTAACTAAAGATTAATGGTGATCCGAATACTTCTTGTAGTGTAGAAACACCTGGAAGAATTTTAATTGCATAAAAATCAAAAACTGGACATGGGACATGTTCAGGATCCGGATCAGAGCCAGCAATCCGGATCCCGAAGGGTGTTGTTCATACACTGCTTCAATCCGGATCCAGCAGATTGTGATCCGGATCCCGAATGTTATGTTTTCCAAATTGTATGAACGATCCGGATCAGGAATGCGATCCGGATCCCGAACCCTTGGATTTCTGGAATCGTCAATCTCTTTACGACGATCCGGATCACAGTAACCCCGATCCGGATCGCCGTCCGTAAAAATTTCCAGAAACGGTTGTTTTTGATCCGTATCTTCTTCCAATGGTTTCTAACCTATAAATAGACCCTATGATTCATTTTTAGGGTTATCTTATGAAGAAAAAAAGAGGAAAATTTAATCGGTAAAACATAGAAAAATATACCGAAAGAGAAAGATCCACATATAGAGAAGAAAGGAAATCAATAGATTAATTCTATGTTTCTTCATCTATATTGATTGATTTGATTCTAGGTTTTCCATACTCAGATTTTGAGTAGAATCAAATCAATGAATACTTAGATGGTATTTCCGATCTATTTCTAATCTAAGTATTCGGCGGATCATCACCACCCAAAAAAACAACGATTTACCCTAAATCGGCGCGTGGACTCGCGTGGCCTTGTGGATTCAAGGTGCAACCGCTCTCGTGGATTCGGAGCGAGGTACGTTCGTGGATTCGAAGCGTGCTACTGGGTGAAGACCGTGGATTCGGTCGGACGTCGTGGACTCGACGTTGGACGCTGTGGATTCAGCGTTGGGCGCGGATCGTGGATTCGAGAAGCGTCGTGGAGCGAGCGGAGAAGATCTACTAGGAGCGTATGGTAAAAGGTTGAGTCGTCTGTGAGTACGTTATATCACCTTGTACGTGTGTTAATTCTAGTGGATTTCGCCGTGTTATCGGTCCCGTGGTTTTTTACTCCGGTTTGGAGTTTTTCCACGTAAAAATCTTGCGTGTTATTTTTATTTCCGCATTGGGTTTTATTGCGCAATGATTTTTTGAGTGTTTATTGTTTACACCTATTCACCCCCCTCTAGGTGTTTTTTCCCCTATTTAGATCCATATTAGTATAACCCAACAAGTGGTATCAGAGCGGGAATAGGGTTGTAAACAATGGTTGAAGGTGGAAACATCAATCGACCCCCTTTCTTTGATGGAACAAATTATGCGTACTGGAAAGTACGGATGAAAGCCTTTTTAATTTCCATCGACGAAAGGGTGTGGCAATCAATTGAATTAGGATGGTCTAATCCAACTGAAATATTTCTGATGTTCGCACCTTAAAACCTAGGTCGAAATGGACCAAGGAAGAGATAGATTCATCTTCTTACAATGGCAAAGGAATTAATGCTCTATTTAATGCTTTGTCACAAACAGAGTTCTCTCGCGTCTCGGCATGTGAGACTGCGAAAGAAATCTGGGATGTTCTTCAAGTTACGCATGAGGGAACTAACCTTGTGAAGATTCAGAAACTGCAAATGCTTACGAGCAAGTTTGACTCTATTTCTATGGCAGAGAATGAATCTTTCACTGACTATTACACACGATTGCAAGACATCGTAAACTCATGTGCTAACTTGGGAGAGAAGATTCCAGAATTTAAAGTTGTAAGAAAAATTCTAAGAACTCTTCCTGAACGATTTCGCCCGAAGGTCGCAGCCATTGAAACAATTAAACACCCGGACGAAATGCGTGTAGAAGAATTAGTTGGTGCATTACAAACTTATGAAATGACATTTCCTACTAACTATTCTTCTGGAAAGGCATCCTCTTCTAAGTCTTCAGGTTATGCATTGAAAACAACAAAGAAGAAGACGCGGATTCATCCTCCTCAGACGATGACGAGAACCTATCTATGGAGGACTTTGAGAAGCAGCTCGCTCTCTTGACAAGGAAGTTTCGCCGCAACTTTCGAAGGGGTAATCCAAGCAAAACTCCATCCTTCGGAAAGTCGAAGAAAGGCAAGGGTTCTTCAAGCTACAAGTCAAGAAAGCAAGAGAACTTCTCAAAGGATAAGAAAAGTTCAGAGGGACAAGTACAGTGCTTCAAATGTCGAGGCTACGGCCACATTGCAACGGAGTGTCCCAACAAGAATCCGGCAAAGAAGAAAGCGATGCAAGTCGTTACTTGGGATGACAACTCCACGTCAAATGAGTCATCCTCAAGTGATGAAGAAGACAACGCGACAGCATTCCACGCGTCCACTACATCTTCACCCTTCATGTGCTTGATGGCAAGTACCTCCGATTCCTTGTCCAACTCCTCCCTGTTGAAAAGAACGCTACGGACGAGCGAATCGAGCAATTCTGAAGGTGAAGATTTTGCTCTTGCCTACCATAAGCTTTTGAGGGATTCAAAGAAACTGGCAAAGCAAAACCGGGTTTGAGAGGGAGATTGCAGGATCTCGAAGAAGAAGTAAAAAGGGCATCTTCTCTCTCAAACGCTCTTGAAGTGGAAAGGGATAATTTAGTCAAAGCAAATGTTTCCCTTCAAGAGTCCAATGAGCTTCTCGAGAAAGAACATAGAAATTTGGTGGACAAAGCGAATTACTTCTTGAAGCTCTACGGCGAGGCTCGACAGGAAAAATGGAAATGACAAAGACCATTCTCCAACTAAAGGATGACTTAAAGAGATTCTCTTCTGGAAGGAGTAAGTTGGACAGACTTCTTGGTCTTGGTCAAACAAATAAGTTCGGCCTCGGATACACTCAAACTGGAGACATTCCAAGTTCGAGTGGGACAGTATTTGTGCCTCAGTCGGTATCTCCTCCTCCGACACCGGAATTCACGACAAGCAACGACAACAAGCCTACTCATCCTCCTCGGGATCGTCAAGATCTAAGGTATGTTTTCGTTGTGGCATTTCAGGGCACATAAGGAGAAATTGCAAGATGGGAGCCAAACGCACACCTCAAGCACCTCTTGCAATGACTACCAAAAGGGTGATTCCTCAGAAATCGAATGCAAACTCTTCAAAGGAAAAGAGCCTTGGTAGTTCACCGCGCAAGACGACATCATCAAGGAGCAGCAATACTTCGAACAAGGCGCTTTCACCTAGGCGAGTAACTTCACGACCATTACCGACGCATTCCAAAAAGGTTTGGGTGCGCAAAGGTGAAATTTTTCCTTGTCTTGTTACCAATATTTCCTTGCATGCATATGATAGTTCGTCTTGGTATCTGGATAGCGGTTGTTCCCGTCACATGACCGGTGACAAAAACTGTTTTCAAAACTTTGAGAAAATCTCCGGAGGACTTGTTGTTTTCGGAGACGGTCGGTCTTCCAAAATTGTTGGAAAGGGAACGGTAGCTATTCCGGATGGCCCGATTTTGAAAAATGTGTTATTTGTCAATGGCCTTAAGACTAACCTCATAAGTATTAGTCAACTTTGTGATAATGGTTACTCAGTTAATTTTTCATCTGTAGAATGTGTTGTAACTGATAAGGATCATGTTTTCTTCTTAAAAGGGGTTAGATCTGAAAACAATTGTTATGTTGTTCCTAGTAAATTTTCTGAAAAGTGTAACTGTCACGCCCCGGGGGTTTGTTTTAGCGGAAACGGCACGTTTTTTTTTTTTTTTTTGAAAGGCCTCTCTTCCCCGGCGCGTGCCCAGACCCGCCGCACATACAGGATCTCTCTCTACAAACGGACAGAGTCTCCCCTGTACGTGCACGGCGTGTGGTTGAGTACATCTCCCAAACAAGCATGACCATTCAATCACAACATTCATTAACATACAACCAGCATTCTAAGTATTTAAGCGTATGGCCGATTCAGTTTGGAAAGGATAAATCCATAATTTAAAAGAGTGCCCACCCGGCACTTATGTTTTGAAAATGAGTTTTCGAAACCAACATAAAACCACAGGGTTTTGAAAATGGTGCCCACACGACACCCAAGTTTTGAAATCCGTTTCGCAATCCATAAATCCACAGGGTTTTGAAACCAGTGCCCACACGACACTTAGATTTTAAAAACGATTTTCGAAATTCTTTCTTTGGTTTTGTCTTTTCTTTTCTTTTTCAAATGGCCAACAGAAATGAAATGAAAGGTAATGCATCACAGTGTAACCAAATACCGACATCCACGTCGACCCCACGAGGGTATCGAGAACCTCACATGTAACTACACAATGTATGAAATGCAGGAATAAAGGAAGAAATACAGTCCAGGGTTCCCAGCAACCCAGAAGCTCCAGCCCCGTCCTCACCGTCGCCTACCTCTCTCCCCGTCTGGTCCCTGTCACGAAATGGGGAGTCAGTGATGAATAATAGTAAAGCAGGAAAATACAGTAAAACAAACCGTGAAGATAACCGGAGCAACTATCCCCTCAGGAGGGAAACGATAACCTGTACACCTGTATCCTGCTCGTACCCGGCCACGTTGGACAACTAAACCGACGGCCCAGACCGTACCTGCAAAAACCCGACCACGTCGGACAACTAAACCGACCGGTCGCACCGCTCGCACCTCGGCGCCTCAAACCCCACAACTAATAAGGGGCCCCACTACGTCACCTCGTGGGTATACACGGGTCATAGACCACTTTTCCGGAAAAGCGCACCCCTGCGGTGGCCAAACCGCGGGTGCGCGTGTCGCAGCCTCGAGCACAGTAACCGTGAAGCAATATACATATATGTGTGCGTGAATCATGAGAAACGGAAAGTATAATCACCCATGCGTAAAGCCATAGGAAACACCATATATATAATAAAGCAGAGCAACCATAAAACTACCGATGATTAGTAAATGCTTTCCCCTGATGTTCTAACCCAAACATGGCATATAACTTTAAAGCAAACGAACAGTAGAACCATAGATAATTAGTTGGTGTTTTCCCCTGATGTTCTAACCCGAGCATGGCATATAACTTTATTCTCTTTTTCTCTTTAATTTAAATGTTGGCACAAATAGACGTTAGGACTTAAAGCGAAACCCACCTCTATGCGAAGGAGAAGACGTGCGGAACTCCAACTAAAACGCCCCCGCTGAGTGCCCAGACAGCTTGGTCGCGGCGTCGGAGTTTGCAAGAAGAGGGATCGTCCCGAAGGTGCGCAAACGTTTCTCCTCCCCTCGCTTGTTCCGCCGTGAATCTCCGCACCGCTCGATCGCAGGAAGAGGAAAAGGAAGAGGGGAAGGAGTTCCTGTCCGCGATCGGGAGCGATACGTACGAGGTAAGTAACGAGGGGGTAAGAGGGGGCCTAAACCTAAAAATTCCCAAATGTCAGATTAATTAGTTGGTTTGGTGCCATAGGGGAATTAACCCAAAAATCCCCGAATTACCCAAATAAAGAATCGGTGGACAGGGTTTGGGAGACAATTAAACCCAAACCCTGGGTCAACCGGGGTGAGGATTTGGGTTCGAACCTGGGTCCGTCGTGCCTCGAAATTTGTGCCGGTTGCCTGCGTTACTAACGAACTTCCGGAATTTATTCTGGGAGAATCCGGAGTCGGAAAAATAATCCGATCGCACCGCCGCGCTCCGTTTTGCGAGCTCTATCGCCTAAAAATACCGGCGAGCCCCGACGGTCTGCCCAGAAAAAAACGATTTATTAATCCAACCGCCGGACCGCTAAGGGGGGAAAGTCGTAAAAAGGAAAATAATTAAAATCCAAAGATACAGTTTAAGGGCGGTTACTACATCACTCACCTCTTAAAAACAAGTTTCGTCCTCGAAACTTAATTCTGGATCGCGGGGAAAAGGGCGGGGTAGCACTCCCTCATTTTTGACTCCAACTCCCAAGTTGCTTCTCGCTCCTCATGGTTGCTCCAGAGCACCTTCACGTAGGGGATGGCTCGATTTCGCAGTGATTTGGTTTCCCTTGCCAGGATTCTCACCGGGGTTTCTTCGAAGCTTAGGTCCTCCTTAAGTTCGAGTGCAGAGGCGTCCAGAACGTGTGATGGGTCGGGAAGATATTTCCGAAGCATTGAAACGTGGAACACGTCGTGGACTCGGTCGAGGTTTGGTGGTAGGGCGAGGCGGTAAGCTACTGGGCCAATACGCTCTAGGATCTCGAATGGCCCCACAAACCGGGGGCTCAGCTTGCCTTTTAGCCCGAAACGCTTGATTCCTCGGGACGGTGAGACCCGCAAAAACACATGTTCCCCCACTTGAAATTCCAAGTCTCGGCGCCTCTGGTCTGCGTAACTCTTCTGTCGACTCTGGGCGGTCAGCAGGCGCTGTCTGATCAGGCGCACCTTCTCTTCAGTTTCCTCTACTAAATCGGGTCCCAAGAGTTTCCGTTCCCCCAAGTCGTCCCAACAAATCGGGGATCGGCAACGCCTTCCGTATAAGGCTTCGTAGGGCGCCATCTGGATGCTGGCCTGGTAGCTGTTGTTGTAGGCAAATTCCACGAGGGGTAGGTAGCGTGACCAACCGATTCCCCAATCCCGCACACAGGCTCGAAGCAGGTCTTCGAGGGTTTGTATCACACGCTCCGACTGTCCGTCCGTCTGAGGGTGGAAGGCTGTGCTGAACTGTAGTCTGGTCCCCATAGCCCGCTGAAGGCTTTGCCAAAATTTCGAGACAAAGCGCGTGTCTCTATCCGAGGTGATCGATGCCGGTACTCCATGTAGTCTCACGATCTCGCTGATGTAGACTTGGGCTAACCGTTCGCGGGTCCAAGTTGTATGAATTGGCAGGAAGTGTGCTGACTTGGTTAGCCGGTCGACTATGACCCAGATCGCGTCGTGGCCCTGTTGTGAACGTGGGAATCCCGTGACAAAGTCCATGGTGATCTGGTCCCATTTCCACTCTGGTACCGGTAAGGGCTGTAGCTTCCCTGCTGGTCGTTGATGCTCGGCCTTTATCTGTTGGCATACTAGACAGTGAGCCACGTGTCGAGTCACGTCCTCTTTCAACTTAGGCCACCAGAACGTCTGTTTGAGGTCCCTGTACATCTTCGTGCCCCCGGATGTGCCGCATAAGGGGCTCGGTGTGCCTCTGCTAGGATCTCTCCCTTCAACTCTGCTGAGTCCGGCACGCAGATCCGTCCGCGGAACCGTAAGGCGCCGTCGTCCCCCACCGTAAAATCACTCTCTTGGCCCAGGGGAAACTTGTCTCGTAAGTGCTGTAGGTGTGGGTCGGCCTGCTGTCCCTCCTGGATCTTCTCGAATAACGTCGGCTTGACCACCAAGGTTAGGAGTTGCATAACCGTGCCCGTCGGCACCACCTCCAACTGCATTCGCGCGAACTCCGCGATCAGGTGGTCCTGTTTCGTTGGCGCGGTCTCCAATGCCCCTTCTTGACGCCCTTTTCTGCTCAGGGCGTCCGCTACCACGTTCGCCTTCCCGGGGTGGTATTGAATCGTCAAGTCGTAATCCTTCAACAACTCAAGCCACCGCCTCTGCCTCAAGTTTAATTCCTTTTGGGTAAAGATGTACTTAAGACTTTGATGATCTGAGAAAATGTTGCAGTGCACTCCGAAGAGATAATGCCTCCACAGTTTCAAAACGAAGACTACAGCGGCCAATTCCAAGTCATGTATCGGGTAGTTCTTTTCGTAGTCCTTCAGCTGCCTGGACGCGTAGGCGATCACCTTCCCCTGTTGCATCAGAACACCTCCCAGACCGATCCTTGATGCGTCGCAGTACACTTCATAATCCTCTCCGGGCGTCGGCAGCACAAGTATTGGTGCCCTAGTTAATCTTTTCTTGAGTTCCTCAAAACTCTCTTGGCACTTGGCCGTCCATACGAACTTCTCCCCTTTTCTGGTCAACCGATTTAAAGGGGTAGCAATCCTTGCGAAACCCTCAACGAAGCGTCGGTAGTATCCTGCCAGCCCTAGGAAACTTCGTACTTCTGTCACCGACGTCGGCGGCTGCCAGTCAACCACTGCTTCTACTTTCTTGGGATCCACGGCGATTCCCTGTGCCGAGATCACATGTCCTAGGAAACCGACTTCGCGCAGCCAGAACTCACACTTCTTGAGTTTGGCGAACAGCTTCTGCTCTCTGAGGGTCTGGAGGATCGTTCGCAGGTGGTCCTCGTGCTCCTCGTCGGTAGTGGAGTAAATCAGGATGTCGTCGATGAAGACCACCACAAAACGATCCAAGAAGGGTCTGAAGATCCGGTTCATCATGTCCATGAAGACCGCGGGGGCGTTCGTAAGTCCGAACGGCATAACCGTGAACTCGTAGTGGCCGTACCGAGTCCGGAAGGCGGTCTTGGGGATGTCTTCATTTCGAACTCGGAGTTGATGATAGCCCGACTGTAGGTCAATTTTGGAGAAGACTGTCGCTCCCCGTAACTGATCGAAGAGGTCGTCGATTCTGGGCAGGGGGTACTTATTCTTCACTGTAACTTTGTTTATCCCTCTGTAGTCGATGCAGAGACGCAGGCTTCCGTCTTTCTTTCGCACGAAGAGTACCGGTGCGCCCCAGGGTGACACACTCGGTCTGATGAACCCTTTATCCAAGAGGTCTTCCAACTGTGCTTTAAGCTCCTTTAGCTCCGCGAAGGCCATTCGGTAAGGCGCCTTCGTAATTGGCTGCGTGCCTGGTAATAGCTCGATAGGGAACTCTGTTGAGTTATTTAGGATCCACAAGGATCTAAATAGGTACTATCAAACACCTAGAGGGGGGTGAATAGGTGTAATATTATAAAAGCCAATCTCAGTGCAAAAATAAAAAATAATGCGGAAAATAAAAATCAACACACCGAGATTTACGTGGAAACTCCAATCCAGGAGAAAAACCACGGGACCAACACGCAATAACAATCCACTAAGAATTGAAGAATAACAAGGTGATTACCGACTCCACGGACTCAACCCCTCCTTCAGCTTCTTCGGACCTTGCGCTGACCGGTTGGATATCCACGCAATAACAATCCACTAAGAAAAGAAGAATAACAAGGTGATTACCGTCTCCACGGATTCAACCCCTCCTTCAACTTCTTCGGACCTTGCGCTCCACCGCTTGCACGTCCACTGCACACGTTCGAATCCACGAACGCCACTCGAATCCACGAGCACACGTTTCGAATCCACGAAACGCCTTCAACACACCGAATCCACGATGGCACGTCGAATCCACGACGCAAACTCAGCCGGTAAGAATATTGGCTTTGATGGTGATCCTTTGCTTAGATTATCAATGAAGATCCATGGAAAAAATCTCTAAGCAAAGATTAGATCAATTCGACA
Source organism: Tillandsia fasciculata (assembly GCA_029168755.2). NCBI lineage: Eukaryota > Viridiplantae > Streptophyta > Magnoliopsida > Poales > Bromeliaceae > Tillandsia > Tillandsia fasciculata. Next base: position 20,042 of record JAQOTM010000870.1, on the reverse strand, counting down.
AAAGATATGTTCTTGAAAGAACCATCGAATTGACCTAAAAGAGGCTATAAAGAAGAACGATAAAAACCTAGCCTCTAGGGTTGCTCTCAAGTGTTTTATAAATTGATCGGCCGTGCTCCCACGTTTTTGAGAAACCCTAAATGTCTATTTATAGTTTAGAAACCTTTGGAAAGAGATAAGAATCAAAAACATACCTTATCTGGAATTTTTCAGGACGGCGATCCGGATCGGGATTACTGCGATTCGGATCGTCGTAACGAGATTGACGATTCCAGAAATCCAAGGGTTCGGGATCCGGATCGCAAGGCCCGATCCGGATCGTTCATGAATTTCAGCAACATCCAATGTTCGGGATCCGGATCGGAATAGGCTTGGATCCGGATTGGATTTGCACATGAACTAATACCCTTCGGGATCCGGATTGGATCATCTGATCCGGATCCTGAACATGTCCCATGTCCAGTTTTTGATTTTTATGCAATTAAAAATTCATCCAAGTGTTTCTACACTATAAGAAAGTATTCGGATCACCAAAATTATTTAGTTAAACATACCTGATCCTTTTGAATACTTTCTTCTTGAGATTGATGTAACTGATCCACAATTCTTCATCTTCAATCTTCAAGACTCAAGACACTGAGTGTCAACTTGAGCTCTTGTTGAATCTTCTCTAAGTCTTTGATTGCTGATTGACAATTTGATCCTTTAAGACTCCGACTCAACTCACTGACTTGACTCACGAAATATGCCAACACCAAAAAGCCGTAACAATCTCCCCCTTTGGCAATTTCGTGACAAAACCCAAACATACATAAAACGCTCAAGTCACTCATCTTAAACCAAAAAGTCGAAATTCAATGTCATCACCAAAACATTGATTTTCTTTGCGTGAAAGATCCAATAAATACAAAATTACAATTGAACCAAACAGTCCTAGAACATACTCTATGACTTAGGACTTGGAGTCTTAAAGTGATGTAATTCCTGCAAAACAAAACTCCACACAAAATCAAATGTTAGTCGTTAGAAATTAAAATCCTACATTTGATTCGTCCTTTTGGTTCTTTTGTTTTTCGGCTCTTTCAATTTTTTCTTTATCTCCCCCTATCTTGAGCATCTCTGTTCTCCATGTTCTCCATGTTCTTGAGCATCTCTGTTCTCCCCCTTTGTGATACGATCATCATTTTCGGTTCTCCCCCATTTTTCCATTTTCGTTTGTCCTCTCTTGATGATCTTATCTCCGTCATTTCTCTTCTCCCCTTTTTGTCACAAATTGTCAAACAGTGAACATACTAGACAAAAGGAAATTAGTTCATAGAGAAAGAGAGATAAAAGCTCAGTTCCGGTATATAACAAAAATGCAGATTGCGTACCGGTACCAGAAAGCAAAAATCAAATAATTTCTTGAAACAAATCCAGATTTTGGAATCTTTTCAAATACCGATTTGTATTCCATCAAGAAATCAATTTAAGTGCTTTAAACAATGAATTCACATAGATGTCATTCAATCCAATTAATTATAAGAATTAAAAAGATTTACTCCAAAATCATGAAAAATAAAGGTAAAACATTATAAGCCGTTTTTCATGTTATATTCATCAAACACAAGTCATCAAAAATAATCTTGAGATCCAAACTCTATCAAGATGTAACGGATTTACAAAGATGACTTACGGAGATTTCCCAAATGACATCAATCTTGAATTCTACCCTTTCAAATTTGAGATAAGCACTAAAGTACCTAAGGGTGGCTCTTTGAGCATCTTTTTAAACTATCCCACCTTATACCAACCAGGAGATTGTTCAAAATAAGAACTCTGAATTTAAATCTCCGAATGCTTCAACTAAAAATTCTCATAAAATATTTTTCAGGCATCCATAACATGTGGTAGCTCTTTCCAACATGTGGTGGTAGTTTTCACACTCCTTTCGGATGTAACTCTTTCCACATCTTTTTAGAATTCATTTATTTACCCTTGTAAGAAGGCAATCTCTTACGTGAAAGAATTAAATCCCAAATTTCAGTCTATCGGTTGTCTCACGTTTATCACAATGAATTCACACAACCGAGATAGATTAAGCATCTAAAGATCACACATGATTTCTAAAATTTGATGCTTATAAAATCAAAAACTCCTATAATGAAGTATCTTCAAGAATTATGATTATGGAGTAAAGTTGATAATTCATATAAAATTAAATTGGAGTGATTGAAAGTGAAACCCTTTTTATTCAATGCACTTGTTCGTTAAAACCCTTTTGTTTAAAAAAAAAACAAAACATAAAACCAAGAGCATTGAAAACCATGTAATGCAAAGATTAAGAAAAGTATGAAGGAAAAACCAATCAAAGCATTACACAAAGTCATAAGCTATTTAGAACTTAAGACAAGGAAAGATATCACCTTTCCGAATCCAAAATCGTCGGATCTTGGGTTGTCTTGATTCATTGTGCCCGGGGGTTGGTAGCTTTGACTGTTGATCCACCTTAGGTCTTTGCCTTGCAATGATCCACTTGAATGATTGATGTTGTGGCTCGGACCTTTGGTGGGTTGAGTGAACTCCTTTGACTTGATGTGTCTTTTGATTCCGTTGAGTCCGCTCCGTAGATGAAGTTGCCGAAGTATTTTTCTTTTTCTTTTTCGGGCAATACTTCACCAAATGTCCTTCAAGTCCACATAGGTGACAAGTTCTTCCTTTCAATTTAGTTGTGGAACTTGAAGCCTTCACAGTTTGGTTCTTTTTAAATCCCAAACCAACCTTGCTTGATTGACCTAATCCGGACATACAATCAAGTTTCTTGGAATCCATTGAAAGCCTTTGTATGTCGGATTTGAGTTGATGAACTTGCTTGGTCAAAGCCTGGTTGGTGACATAAATTTCTTCAAACTGCTTTTCAAGAAAACCAATCTTGTCCATATATGATTTTGCGTTTGTCTCCGATTGGTTTAGCTTTTCTTGGAGGATTCTATTGTTGTCTAATACTCGTCCATGTTCCTCCTCGAGATCATGAAGTTTGAACTTTAAAGCTTGATTCTCGTCTTGAACTTCATGTCGTTGCTTCCTCAACTTCTTGTTAAGTTTGGCCATCTTCTTTGATTCCGCAAGAAGTTGTTGGTATGCCTCAACGAGTTCTTCTTCGTCCGACTCCCCCTCACTTGATGACTCTCCTCCGGATGTTGATGTTTCATGCAAAATCAAAGGAATAGAGTCAGTGACTAAAGATGATAAGCACAATTTAGAAGAGGGAATTTGAGAGGCATGAGAAGCAACAATTTTTTCTTTTTCCTCTTCACTTGAGGTCGATTCATCGTAACTAGAATCGTCCCAAGTATTTGCTTGCAAAGCCTTCTTTTTGTATGATTTCTTAGAAGGACAATCCGTTGAAATATGGCCGTAGCCTCTGCATCGATAGCATCGGATTTCCCCTTCGAAATCATCGTTTTCTTTTTCTTTAGAAGGTTTTGCAACGCCTTTGAGTTTAGAGGATTTAGAACCCGATGATCCTTTAGATGGTTTCGTGGATGAAGATCCATCGGTTCGATTCTTCCAAAATTTCCGACGAAATTTCTTTGTGATCCGCGCCAGTTGTTCTTCAAAATCGGCAAAAGAGATTTCATCGTCGGAACTCGATTCGTCATCTTCTTCCTTTGTTGATTTGAATGCAATACCTGTAAGCTTAGAAGAAGACTTGGAAGAATTTTGATTAGTAGGAAAAGTCATCTCATAAGTTTGTAAAGCACCTACTAATTCCTCTACACTCATCTCATCCGGATGACTAACGGTTTCAATGGCGGTAACCTTTGCCCTAAACCGTTCCGGAAGAGTCCGAAGAATCTTTCTTACAATTTTCGACTCCGGGATCTTTTCTCCCAAATTAGCACATGTATTAATTACATCTTGAAGTCTAGTGTAATAATCTGTAAACAATTCATGCTCTTCCATATGAATAGAGTCAAATTGACTTGTAAGCATCTGGAGCTTTTGAATTTTTACAAGATTAGTACCCTCATGTGTAATTTTGAGAATATCCCAAATTTCCTTCGCGGTTTCACACGCGGAAATTCTCGAAAATTCAGTCGAGGAAAGAGAATTAAAAAAGCGTTCATACCTTTCCCATTGTAAGAAGATCTTTCGATTTCCTCTTTAGACCATCTAGAGCGAGGTTTTGGGGTAGTAGTATTTCCTACTTCCTCAACCGGATGCACCCAACCGTATTCAACGGTTTGCCATACCCGCTCATCAATAGAGATGAGAAAAGCTCTCATCCGCATTTTCCAATATGCATAATTGGTCCCATCAAAAAGAGGAGGTCTAAAAATATTACCACTTTCACCCAACATGATAGATAAACCTAAAACCCGCTCTGATACCAATTGTTGAGTTATTTAGGATCCACAAGGATCTAAATAGGTACTATCAAACACCTAGAGGGGGGTGAATAGGTGTAATATTATAAAAACCAATCTCAGTGCAAAAATAAAAATAATGCGGAAAATAAAAATCAACACACCGAGATTTACGTGGAAACTCCAATCCAGGAGAAAAACCACGGGACCAACACGCAATAACAATCCACTAAGAATTGAAGAATAACAAGGTGATTACCGACTCCACGGACTCAACCCCTCCTTCAGCTTCTTCGGACCTTGCGCTGACCGGTTGGATATCCACGCAATAACAATCCACTAAGAAAAGAAGAATAACAAGGTGATTACCGTCTCCACGGATTCAACCCCTCCTTCAACTTCTTCGGACCTTGCGCTCCACCGCTTGCACGTCCACTGCACACGTTCGAATCCACGAACGCCACTCGAATCCACGAGCACACGTTTCGAATCCACGAAACGCCTTCAACACACCGAATCCACGATGGCACGTCGAATCCACGACGCAAACTCAGCCGGTAAGAATATTGGCTTTGATGGTGATCCTTTGCTTAGATTATCAATGAAGATCCATGGGAAAAATCTCTAAGCAAAGATTAGATCAATTCGACAAAAGATATGTTCTTGAAAGAACCATCGAATTGACCTAAAAGAGGCTATAAAGAAGAACGATAAAAACCTAGCCTCTAGGGTTGCTCTCAAGTGTTTTATAAATTGATCGGCCGTGCTCCCCACGTTTTTGAGAAACCCTAAATGTCTATTTATAGTTTAGAAACCTTTGGAAAGAGATAAGAATCAAAAACATACCTTATCTGGAATTTTTCAGGACGGCGATCCGGATCGGGATTACTGCGATCCGGATCGTCGTAACGAGATTGACGATTCCAGAAATCCAAGGGTTCGGGATCCGGATCGCAAGGCCCGATCCGGATCGTTCATGAATTTCAGCAACATCCAATGTTCGGGATCCGGATCGGAATAGGCTTGGATCCGGATTGGATTTGCACATGAACTAATACCCTTCGGGATCCGGATTGGATCATCTGATCCGGATCCTGAACATGTCCCATGTCCAGTTTTTGATTTTTATGCAATTAAAAATTCATCCAAGTGTTTCTACACTATAAGAAAGTATTCGGATCACCAAAATTATTTAGTTAAACATACCTGATCCTTTTGAATACTTTCTTCTTGAGATTGATGTAACTGATCCACAATTCTTCATCTTCAATCTTCAAGACTCAAGACACTGAGTGTCAACTTGAGCTCTTGTTGAATCTTCTCTAAGTCTTTGATTGCTGATTGACAATTTGATCCTTTAAGACTCCAACTCAACTCACTGACTTGACTCACGAAATATGCCAACACCAAAAAGCCGTAACAAACTCCACCTCCCGCTCCGGAGGCATCCCGGGCAGTTCTGCGGGGAAAACGTCGGGGAAGTCCCTCACCACTGGGATGTCTGAAGGTGTCGACGAGGGTCGGGTGGCCAGATCCACCGATGCTAAATAGGCCACGCATCCACCCTCTACCAACCTTCTGGCTCGCGCCGCTGAGATGACCGCCGGGAAGGTGATGCTCTTGCCCGCCATATACACATGTTCAGGAAAACTCGGTTCTTGCAATCGCACTTGTCGCTTGTCACAGTCAATGAGCGCCTGGTACCTCGTGAGCCAGTCCATGCCCAACACCGCGTCGTACTCCTTCAAGGGGATTACCACCAAATCCCATGGGCAAGCCAGTCGCCCAAGCTTAATCGAGCAGGCGGCCACTAAGCTGACCGCCTCCAAAGTCCCCCCCGCCGTTTGCACCGTCAAGAGATTTTGAAGGGGGGTTTCCTCGAGGTCAAGCATAAAACGAAGTCACGGGAAATGAACGAGTGTGTTGCTCCGGTATCGAAAAGAGTTCTAGCACGGGAATTCGAAACGGAAGTAGTACCTGCAAGAGCGTCCTCCGGTTGATTAGTCCCTTGGCTGGTCATTGAGAAAACCCTCCCGCCTGGTTGTGGCTGCCGATCCTCCTCACGCCGTGGTGCGGGGGACCTGGGAGTTGACGCCATAGGAGCTTTCCCCCGCCCTGAGAGCTGTGGCGCGGGCGTATAAACTCCGAGGGTGCAGGTCCCCCGCCTAAGGGACAGTTGCGACGGAAGTGCCCCCGTTTTCCGCACCTGAAACAGTGGTCGCTTCTTTGGGGGCACTCTCCCGCAATATGCCCTCCCCCGCAAATCACGCAAGGCCTATTTCCCGGCCTCGGCCCTCCTGCCGGCGCTCCTCGGGGCCCCGCCTGCGGTTTCCACCGTTTGGGGGCTCCGCTCCCACTCCAAGAGCCTCCTCCCTGGTTCTGCTGCTGTCGCTTCCTGTCCTCCAGTCGCGCCGAGTTCTCCCTTCTTGCGCGGGTGATCGCAAAGCCCCGCTCCACCGTGGTGGCCCTGTCGACCACTTTCTGGAAGGTGTGCAGGTCGGCTGCTTGCACCACCTCGAAGATATTGCTCCGCAAGCCATCCACAAAGAGTTGCGCCTTGTGAGCCTCGTCCCTTATGACAAACGGGACGCAGTTCGCTAGGCGGACGAACTCTCGTTGGTACTCCATGACCGTCCGGTTTCCCTGCTGGATATGGTTCAGATCATCTTCCAACTTCTTCTTGACACTGCTAGTGAAGAAGGCCTCGAACAGCTCTTTCTTGAAAGTTTCCCAGGACGGGAAAGCGGTACCCTTAGCAGGATCGGGGCGTACCGTCTTCCACCACAAACGGGCATTCCCCTCCAGGCAATGGACTGCCAGGGGAATCCGCTCATCCTCCTCCATGAGTAGGTCTTCAAAAAGTTTCTCCATCGACCCCACCCAGTTCTCAACGACCACGGATCTGTCGTGTCCCCTTCGAACGTGGGCGGGTCGTGTTTCTTAAAGTCCTTCAAGTTGGCCCGCACTCGATCCCGCTCGGTCATCACGACCCCCCCTCCACTCGTGGCGGCGGCAGCCGCGATAGGGGTAGGCGTGACCACTGTTTCCTCCAGAGTAACCCGGCTAGTTGTCCCTGGCGCCGGTCCCGCAGTCGCCGCTGGTGGTGGCGCTGTCGGTGGCACCGGCGGCGGTGCTGCCGGCCCCGGCGGAGGGACCGGGGCGGCCGTCCCTGGCGCGGCCTGCTGCTGATGCGTCAACTGACGCACATGGTCGGTGAGGGTGGCCAATTGCCCCGCCATTTCCCGCAATTGCTGCCGCAGGAGCTGGTTCTCCGCGGCCGTCGATGTTGTCGCATCTGCCTCGGCGTCTCCCGCCGACGATCTGGTACGAACCATGGCTGTCACACACAACATGGTCAACGTCAGACTTTACCTACAACCACGAACCACTTAGCTCGAGAAAAGACTCCAACTTTCCCCCCCCCCCGATCACTCACGTTCTACAGTCCTATGCCCTACCCATTTCATTCACTTGTAGATATGTGAGGCATTACCACGATTGTCGGCATTAACTGTTGTGATTGAATGAACCGCTCTGATACCATCTTAGTCTGTCACGCCCCGGGGGTTTGTTTAGCGGAAACGGCACGTTTTTTTTTTTTTTTTTTGAAAGGCCTCTCTTCCCCGGCGCGTGCCCAGACCCGCCGCACATACAGGATCTCTCTCTACAAACGGACAGAGTCTCCCCTGTACGTGCACGGCGTGTGGTTGAGTACATCTCCCAAACAAGCATGACCATTCAATCACAACATTCATTAACATACAACCAGCATTCTAAGTATTTAAGCGTATGGCCGATTCAGTTTGGAAAGGATAAATCCATAATTTAAAAGAGTGCCCACCCGGCACTTATGTTTTGAAAATGAGTTTTCGAAACCAACATAAAACCACAGGGTTTTGAAAATGGTGCCCACACGACACCCAAGTTTTGAAATCCGTTTCGCAATCCATAAATCCACAGGGTTTTGAAACCAGTGCCCACACGACACTTAGATTTTAAAAACGATTTTCGAAATTCTTTCTTTGGTTTTGTCTTTTCTTTTCTTTTTCAAATGGCCAACAGAAATGAAATGAAAGGTAATGCATCACAGTGTAACCAAATACCGACATCCACGTCGACCCCACGAGGGTATCGAGAACCTCACATGTAACTACACAATGTATGAAATTCAAGAATAAAGGAAGAAATACAGTCCAGGGTTCCCAGCAACCCAGAAGCTCCAGCCCCGTCCTCACCGTCGCCTACCTCTCTCCCCGTCTGGTCCCTGTCACGAAATGGGGAGTCAGTGATGAATAATAGTAAAGCAGGAAAATACAGTAAAACAAACCGTGAAGATAACCGGAGCAACTATCCCCTCAGGAGGGAAACGATAACCTGTACACCTGTATCCTGCTCGTACCCGGCCACGTCGGACAACTAAACCGACGGCCCAGACCGTACCTGCAAAAACCCGACCACGTCGGACAACTAAACCGACGGGTCGCACCGCTCGCACCTCGGCGCCTCAAACCCCACAACTAATAAGGGGCCCCACTACGTCACCTCGTGGGTATACACGGGTCATAGACCACTTTTCCGGAAAAGCGCACCCCTGCGGTGGCCAAACCGCGGGTGCACGTGTCGCAGCCTCGAGCACAGTAACCGTGAAGCAATATACATATATGTGTGCGTGAATCATGAGAAACGGAAAGTATAATCACCCATGCGTAAAGCCATAGGAAACACCATATATATAATAAAGCAGAGCAACCATAAAACTACCGATGATTAGTAAATGCTTTCCCCTGATGTTCTAACCCAAACATGGCATATAACTTTAAAGCAAACGAACAGTAGAACCATAGATAATTAGTTGGTGTTTTCCCCTGATGTTCTAACCCGAGCATGGCATATAACTTTATTCTCTTTTTCTCTTTAATTTAAATGTTGGCACAAATAGACGTTAGGACTTAAAGCGAAACCCACCTCTATGCGAAGGAGAAGACGTGCGGAACTCCAACTAAAACGCCCCCGCTGTGTGCCCAGACAGCTTGGTCGCGGCGTCGGAGTTTGCAAGAAGAGGGATCGTCCCGAAGGTGCGCAAACGTTTCTCCTCCCCTCGCTTGTTCCGCCGTGAATCTCCGCACCGCTCGATCGCGCAGGAAGAGGAAAAGGAAGAGGGGAAGCATTTCCTGTCCGCGTCGGGAGCGATACGTACGAGGTAAGTAACGAGGGGGTAAGAGGGGGGCCTAAACCTAAAAATTCCCAAATGTCAGATTAATTAGTTGGTTTGGTGCCATAGGGGAATTAACCCAAAAATCCCCGAATTACCCAAATAAAGAATCGGTGGACAGGGTTTGGGAGACAATTAAACCCAAACCCTGGGTCAACCGGGGTGAGGATTTGGGTTCGAACCTGGGTCCGTCGTGCCTCGAAATTTGTGCCGGTTGCCTGCGTTACTAACGAACTTCCGAAATTTATTCTGGGAGAATCCGGAGTCGGAAAAATAATCCGATCGCACCGCCGCGCTCCGTTTTGCGAGCTCTATCGCCTAAAAATACCGGCGAGCCCCAACGGTCTGCCCAGAAAAAAATGATTTATTAATCCAACCGCCGGACCGCTAAGGGGGGAAAAGTCGTAAAAAGGAAAATAATTAAAATCCAAAGATACAGTTTAAGGGCGGATACTACAGTAACCTAGCTTCTTTGAAAAATAAAACACTTTGGCATGAAAGGCTAGGTCACATAAACTTTAAGGAACTTGCTAGAATTTCGAACAAAGATGTGGTTAAGGGGGTTCCTAAACTTTCTTTTGAACAAAACATTGTGTGTGGCGGTTGCCAAAAGGGTAAACAGTCCAGGACTGCACACAAGAACTTGAACCACATGGGTACAAAACGGCCTTTGGAACTTTTGCACATGGATTTAATGGGGCCAACTCGTCAACCGTCCTTGGGAGGTAAATGGTATATTTTCTTATTGGTTGATGATTTTTCTAGATATACTTGGGTAGCATTTTTAAAAGAAAAAGCTGATACTTTTGATTCTTTTCACGACATCTGCCATCGTATTATGATTGAAAAGAATGAAAAGATTACTCGTGTTAGAAGTGATAGAGGTGGAGAATTCATAAATTCTAAATTCATTGATTTTTGCATTTCAAATGGCATTAAACATGAATTCTCAGCACCCTATACACCTCAACAGAATGGTGTAGTCGAGCGCAAAAACAGGGTCGTACAGGAGATGGCACGTGTTATGCTTCATAGCCGGAACCTACCGTTATATTTTTGGGCTGAAGCGGTGAACACGGCTGTCTATGTAATTAATCGAGTGTATTTGCGCCCGGGGACTTTGAATACACCATATGAACTATGGTTTTGTAGAAAACCGAACATCAAATATTTTCGTATCTTTGGGAGTCGGTGTTTTATTTTGCGTGACCGCGAGAATCTTGGAAAATTTGACTCTCGAAGTGACGAAGGGATTTTCTTAGGTTATTCTACAAACAGCAGAGCATATCGAGTTTTTAACTTAGAATCTAAGACGATCGTAGAATCGATAAATGTTAAAGTAGATGAAGCTTTTCACTTTGAATCTGAAAAATCTACCCTCGATATCTCTCTTGATGATGATACACCTGCCAATGCATCTTCTTCTAACAATTCTTTCGATAATAATGTTGATGCATCTAACGGTTCTTCAAGCTTATCTGATGTGCAGGAATCATCTCGTGTACCTCCGTCTACTCCTTTACCTCAAACGTTACGCATCTCCAAGGATCATCCTGAATCGAACATCATTGGAGACCCACAAGAAGGAGTTAGAACACGGAGACAATTGGTTTGCAGATTCGCATGCTATGTATCTTAATCGAACCAAAGAATGTTGATGAAGCTCTTCAAGATGACTACTGGATTGAAGCAATGCAGGAAGAGCTCCATCAATTTGAGCGAAACAAAGTCTGGGAATTAACGAAGCCTCCAAAGCAACACAATGTGATAGGTACCAAATGGATTTTCAAGAACAAGAAAAATGAGGATGGTACTATCATCAGGAACAAGGCAAGACTAGTTGCTCAAGGCTACTCTCAAGTAGAAGGTATAGACTTTGATGAAACTTTCGCCCCTGTAGCTAGACTCGAGTCCATTCGTATCTTATTTGCGATAGCTTGTCATTTTAAAATCAAATTATTTCAAATGGACGTTAAGAGCGCATTTTTAAATGGATTTTTAAATGAGGAAGTTTATGTGGCTCAACCGAAAGGTTTTGTGGACCATAAACTACCTAACCATGTTTTTCGTCTGAAAAAGGCTCTTTACGGTCTGAAACAAGCACCGCGAGCATGGTACGAAAGGTTGACAAAGCACCTTTTGGAAAAGGGCTATACTCGAGGGGGAGCTGACAGGACTCTCTTTGTGAAGCATTATCAAAACAATTTCATAGTTGCTCAAATCTATGTCGATGACATTGTTTTTGGCGCAACAAGAGATAATGATGCTTCTAAATTCGCGGAGACCATGGAAAGCGAATTTGAGATGTCCATGATGGGCGAATTGACTTATTTTCTTGGATTACAAGTTAAACAAAACGATGAAGGCATACACTTGTGTCAATCCAAGTATGCAATGGAGTTGGTCAGGAAGTTTGATCTAGAAAATTCTAAGGATTTTCCGACTCCAATGGGAACTAGCCATAAGGGACTTGGAAGTGAATCACATAGTGAGAATGTAGACGAGAAACTGTATCGCAGTATGATTGGAAGTCTACTGTATCTCACGGCTAGTCGCCCGGATATATCCTTCAGTGTTGGGATTTGCGCGAGATATCAATCAGCACCGAAGGAGGTTCACCTGAAAGCGGTGAAACGGATCATCCGATATATCAAAGGAACAATCAATCTCGGAATTTGGTATCCTATGGGAACAAGTTTGGACATTGTTGGATACTCAGATGCCGATTGGGCTGGATCAGTGGATGACCGGAAAAGCACGAGTGGTGCATGCTTCTATCTTGGCCATTGCCTTGTCGCATGGCACAGTAAAAAACAGAATTGCATAGCACTCTCGACTGCCGAAGCGGAGTATATTTCTGCTGGAAGTTGTTCAACCCAATTGATTTGGATGAAAAGCGTGTTGAGCGATTTCCGGATTTCAGCATCTTCGGTAACCATTTTATGTGACAACACTAGTGCTATTAACATTTCAAAAAACCCTGTGTTGCACTCTAGAACAAAACATATTGAACTTAGATATCATTTTCTTAGAGAGCTAGTTGAATCAAATATTCTTCAACTTTCACATATTTCAACTGAGGATCAATTAGCTGATATTTTAACAAAACCTTTGGATCAAAAACGTTTTATTCATTTGCGTAAAGCAATTGGCATGCTTTCCTTGAAATAACCTTTTTGAAACCTTTGCTTAGGTTAGGTTTTGTTTTTGTTTTTGTTTTTGTTTTGTTCATTATCTATGTTTTGTGCATAGTACATTAATTGAGCATAAATTATAATTGACTTTAATTGCATCCTTTCATGCATTTAGAAATTTATTATGCTTTTGATATCATAATATTTCGATGTTGCAATGATCATTTATGTTAATTAAGTCATCTTTTAAGTGATCAAAGTCAATTTCTCTCTCAATGATCTCTTGGTATAGTCATTATCTTATTTGATTGCTTAGTCGAGTATGAATGCGAGATCAATTTTTGGTTGAATACCTTATATATTAAATAATTGATAGCCAATTGAGGGGGAGTCAAAGAAAAGTAAAATGCTCAAAAGATGTGGAAAGAGTTACATCCCAATGAGGAGTGTGAAAACTACCACCACATGGAGAAAAAGAAAAAGAAAAAGATACCCCATGTATGCAAAGCAAATTTTTGTTTTTAAAATTGTTGATGAAATGCATATTGAAATACTTGACTCAGTCATATTTCATGGTTGGTATAAGGTGGGATTTTTGATAAAAGATGCTCAAAGAGCCACTCCTTCAACAGATTGTCTAGATATATTATCTAACTTATCTGGGATTTCAAACATCTATTGATCTTTGTATTTCATTTTCTTTACCAAAATTGATGATTTGATAAAGGCATTACGCATAAGATCAAGATAGATGTAATTGAAATTGTTCAACTTTAAGAGTTTTAATTTTCATAAATTTTCGTTTCATTTTTGAGTATTTTTGATAGATTTTGTATAATCTATTTCTTGTTGTATGAAACGATGATTTTTGTTTAAAGTTGATATGGTAAAGTGCTTACATACTTTTTCTGGATTTTATGGAATTTTTCTAAAATTTTTCTGGAGAAAGTTGAAGCCGATCCGGATCGGGTAAGTGATCCGGATCCCGAACGCAGGCTTCTTCCTGCGGGTAGCCGATCCGGATCAAATCTCGATCCGATCCGGATCACGGCTAGGGTTTCTAATAGAACGAAAGGGATTTGATTTCTTTTACCCTAATCTTTTGTTCTCAAGTCTCTAGAGCTTCTCTCTCTAGATTTCTTGCATCTTGGAGCTTTCCAAACTCAAGTTCTTCGATTCCAAGTGAGTTTTATTGATCAAAATCTCGGTTTTTCATTGTTTTTGCTTGTTTCTCAAAACGTGAGTAGAAAACATGGATCTTTTTCGTTTGTGAATGGTTTTTGATCAAATTTCTTTTGAAATAAGAACTCTGGGTTGATTAGTTTTGATTATATGCTGGGTTTCTCAAGTTAAACGAATTTTTGGGCTTCGATTTCTAAAAATTCGGTTTTAGGGCATAAAAGAGGAATTTTTGAAAATCATGCGATTGATCTATTTTTAAAATTCTTTTTGCAAAACTAATTTGATTCTTGGCTTCTCTACATGATTATGATTGTCTGGGTACAATTTTTCAAATTTTTCAAAATTGACAATTTTTCATGTGTTCTTGAGTTGGTGTTCACAGGATACATTTCTCACTAGCATCAAAATGGTGATCACATGGGTTATTTTCCTACTTGCTGCCATGGTCCATGTCAAGGACGCTGCAAAGCCTAAGAAGGCTAAGAGGACTAAAAGAGCTCAGAATGATTCCGATACAGATTCGGAGACGGATTCATAGACTGGGATAACCTCGAGATTGAGGAAGATGTCCCCATTATCTCCAAAGGAAAAGCACCAGCTGAAGCTTCAAAGACAAAGCCTCAGCCTGCTACTGCAGCTGATAAAGGAAAAGCCCCAATGGAACCTACTTCAATGGAACAAGGATGAAAACTGGTGCAAGAAAAAGAGGCAGTGCTCGGGGCATTTCAATTAACGAACCAATTGCTAGCCAGCCTCCACCACAGAATTCATCAGCTCCACAAGAATAAAGGATTTTGAGAAAGAGAATGCATTGGTGAGAGACATGTCAATGTCAAACCAATGATGGAACGCTCTGCAGCCTTTGGGACTTTGTTTGATCAAGTTGGTCTTGGTCCAATTTGCAACTTCCTGAAAAAACTGGGTATTGTCCACACTCAGTTCGTATGTTTTATCAGAACGCTGCAAGTCTACTTGATCATGTTGACGGACGTCGAGAATTTCATACTTTGGTTAAAGGTATCAAAATCAAAGTCACTCCCCAACTGATTGGAGAGGTGCTCAGTATGAAAGCCAGATCTGATGGACTTCATTATCTGAAGACTCAAGTCTTCACAGAAAACTCTTGGAGAGTTGTAGTCAATGGAATTTGCCTTCCGGATACTTTGTTTACCGGAAATTCGGTATTCTCCAAAGAGCTTCGAAAAGAGTATAAGTATATCAACTTCATTGTCTTCTACAACATTCTTCCCAATATGAATACAAGGTTCTTCGATGGGATAGGATGTTATTTCTTTATCTTCTTGGGAACCCAGTCGCAGCAATGGGAGCAAACTTGAACATTCCTTATCTCATTTGGACTAGGATGACGCGGTATGTCGAACACTCTCACCCTACAGAGAGACTACCATACCCAATGATAATCATGCGCATCCTTAAGAAGTTTAAAGTGGATACAAGCGCGAGCTCTTACATGTATAGTTTGGGGACCATTAATGAGACAACTATTGTAAAGTCTCTATCGACAAAGCAAGATGATCCTCCATCTCCTCTAATCCGACAAAGAGCTCGACCACAAGCAACTACCTCTACAGCCCCTGTTCCTCCATCTCAGCAGGCACCTCCATCCACCTCTGATGATGATGCCTCCGTCAGCTCTATTTTTAAAGAACAACAGCGACTTTCCAATGAACAAGAACGCATGTCGGCTGAGTTCACTGAAATGAGAGGAGAACTTCAAGTTGTGAAAAAGGAGCTGGAAATCATCACTGCATCTCAAATTACTTTGACTAAGTCCGTTTCTTCTTCGATGAAAAACTGATGAAGAAAATGTTTGCCAAAATGGGATGCACCACCTCTGATGACTCCGACTCTCAGGAGTAAATTTTTGTTTTAACTTTCTTTTGCCTTTTTGCAGGATTTTCATTTCTCATGTTTGTTTATCTTTTTAACTCTCTTTTGTTTTGTAATTATTGGCTCGTTTTGTGACAAAAAGGGGGAGAGAGTTTAGAGAGAACTTGAACAATGATGATACAAGAAAACTGTGTGAATGTGTGAACATTAAGGTAAGTATGATCATCAACTTCAACTTTGTTTTTATTTTTGATTGTTTGCATGTCCCTACTAACTATTTGACTAACTATTTGGGCATGTAATATGACTAACAAGTTGATGTTGGACTAACATCTTGTGACATTTGGTTTTGAATGCTTAGCTTAGAAGATATGTTGGTTTTTGTCTATGATTCTCTTACATATCTGAATTCTCAAATGTCATGATGAGAATAAACTCTATCTCTGTACTTGGTTTTGTATGTTTCAATTCTTGAGGTATCTAACGAATTCTTTTGTCAAGAATGATTTCTTTGTGCAGAGATTACAGATGTCTAAGTCTAGAGTCTGTCTTAGGAGTTTATCTCATGTTTTTAAATTTTTGGATCTCCATTGTAAATTTTTGTTGTATGGTGATAGCAACAAAAATATCTTTTTGAATTTTCTTTTGTGGATTTGTGTTTTGTCACGAAACCGCCAAAGGGGGAGATTGTTACGGAATTTGAGTTGGCGTATTTCGTGAAAGTGTTAAGTCTTGAAGATTGAAGATGAAAGAACTTTGGATCATATACCTCAATCTCAAGAAAGAAGAATTCAAAAGGATCAGGTATGTTTAACTAAAGATTTTGGTGATCCGAATACTTCTTGTAGTGTAGAAACACCTGGAAGAATTTTAATTGCATAAAAATCAAAAACTGGACATGGGACATGTTCAGGATCCGGATCGTGCCTTTGATCCGGATCCCGAAGGTTGTTGTTCATACAATGCTTCAATCCGGATCCAGCAGATTGTGATCCGGATCCCGAACACTATGTTTTACCAATTGTATGAACGATCCGGATCAGGAATCCAATCCGGATCCCGAACCTGATTTTTGGAATCGTCACTCTTTACGACGATCCGGATCGGGGTAACCCGATCCGGATCGCCGTCCGTAAAAATTTCCAGAAACGGTTGTTTTTGATCCGTATCTTCTTCCATTGGTTTCTAACCTATAAATAGACCCTATGATTCATTTTTAGGGTTATCATTATGAAGAAGAAGAAAAAAAGAGGAAAGGATTTTAATCGGTAAAACAAGAAAAAATATTACCGAAAGAGAAAGATCCACATATAGAGAAGAAAGGAAATAAATAGATTAATTCTATGTTTCTTCATCTATATTGATTGATTTGATTCTAGGTTTTCCATACTCAGATTTTGAGTAGAATCAAATCAATGAATACTTAGATGGTATTTCCGATCTATTTCTAATCTAAGTATTCGGCGGATCATCACCACCCAAAAAAAAACAACGATTTACCCTAAATCGGCGCGTGGACTCGCGTGGCCTTGTGGATTCAAGGTGCAACCGCTCTCGTGGATTCGGAGCGAGGTACGTTCGTGGATTCGAAGCGTGCTACTGGGTGAAGACCGTGGATTCGGTCGGACGTCGTGGACTCGACGTTGGACGCTATGGATTCAGCGTTGGGCGCGGATCGTGGACTCGAGAAGCGTCGTGGAACGAGCGGAGAAGATCTACTAGGAGCGTATGGTAAAAGGTTGAGTCGTCTGTGAGTACGTTATATCACCTTGTACGTGTGTTAATTCTAGTGGATTTCGCCGTGTTATCGGTCCCGTGGTTTTTTACTCCGGTTTGGAGTTTTTCCACGTAAAAATCTTGCGTGTTATTTTTTTTCCGCATTGGGTTTTATTGCGCAATGATTTTTTGAGTGTTTATTGTTTACACCTATTCACCCCCCTCTAGGTGTTTTTTCCCCTATTTAGATCCATATTAGTACAACCCAACACTCGCCCTAATCAAATAAGAACAGGTTCGGGCACCATCCCCATTTCTGGAGTAGTCTTTCGAATCTTTCATCCTGTTCGCAAATTCACACAAGAGCGAAAAAAAGGGAGAGAAGTGTTGATGCCGTTCCTGCTGTGGCAACAAAATGGAAGCTACGGTCTATCCGTGCCACTAAAAAGAAAAACACCACTCTATCCGAGACCCCTAGTGTCACGCCCCGGGGTCGAAACTGCGCCCCGGGCTCGCCAACAGATCCGCCATCTGTACGAAAACTGCCGTACAGACGAAGCGTCTACCCTGCAAAAGATCTAAAGCTATACATGTATCAGAGCTGAAAATAACACTAGTAGCTAACAAAAATCACTGAACATCTGAATTAAAACAAACCTCAATACATCCTCTCACAACTATGAAAAATACAAGTACAAACCTCACAGATCTCTCAGAATGTTCAGTACAAAAGTGGAAACATAAAATAACCGGGTACATCTACCTCTGACCCAAATGCTGGTAAGGAACTACTCGGCCACGTCCTCACCTCGATGAGCTGTCTCCGCGTGAACCAAGCCGGAACAGCTGCCCCAGTAAACCTGTCACCGCAGTGGGTGTGAGATCTGCTGCAGAAGGCAGATCTCAGTGGGTACCGTCCCAATATCCACGGTATGCCCACTAAGTCTACTGGAGGCACAAAAGATAGGTATGCAGATAGATAGACAGATAGATAGATAGATAAAAGCTGGAAGGAACTAAAGCTAATAAGTAACGACATCATGCTAAAGAAAATCTACTCTGACCCTGCTATGCATACACTAACACTGCTAATAATATGCCTCAAGTATTATGCTCAAAGGAAATCTCATCTATGAACATGCAATGAAACTCACGCACACAAATCACCCAAATCTCAATGGCTGTCCCTCTTTGGACCAGTCAAAGTCAAGCCTGCGCTCATCTACTGCCACTACGCCCAAACAGGACTTGGTCTTACGTAGAGTGTCACTCAAGGACTATCTCAGTAACCACATCGCAGCCTCGTCAGGCTCGGTATCTGTTGGGTTTAGGTTAATAAGGATCTAATAGGGGAAAAAACACCTAGAGGGGGTGAATAGGTGTAAACAATAAACACTCAAAAAATCATTGTGCGATAAAACCCAATGCGGAAAAATAAAAGAACACACAAGATTTTTACGTGGAAAAACTCCAAACCGGAGTAAAAAACCACGGGACCGATAACACGGCGAAATCCACTAGAGTTAACACACGTACAAGGTGATATAACGTACTCACAGACGACTCAACCTTTTACCATACGCCCCTAGTCGATCTTCTCCGCTCGCTCCACGACGCTTCTCGAATCCACGATCCGCGCCCAACGCTGAATCCACAGCGTCCAACGTCGAGTCCACGACGTCCAACCGAATCCACGGTCTTCACCCAATGGTACGCTTCGAATCCACGAACGCACCTCGCTCCGAATCCACGAGAGCGGTAACACCTTGAATCCACAAGGCCACGCGAGTCCACGCGCCGATTTTGGGGTAAATCGTTGTTTGTTTGGGTGGTGATGATCCGCCGAATACTTAGATCAAGAGTAGATCGGAAATACCATCTAAGTATTCATTAGTTTGATTCAACTCAAGATATGAGTATGAAAACCTAGAATCAACTAATCAATATAGATGAAGAACCATAGAATAGATCTATTGATTTCCTTCTTCTCTATATGTGGATTTTTTCTTTTCGGCTAGGTTTTCTCAAATGGCCGAAATGCGGATCTATTTTCCGATGCCCTAGAGATGAAATAGAAGGGCTATATATATAGGTTAGAAACCCTAGGAAGAATATTCGGATCAAAAACAAACTTTTCTGGAAAGTTTTACCGACGGCGATCCGGATTGCAAAGCCACGATCCGGATTGCAGAAGCACAAAATGCGGTTTCCAGAAAATAGCCTGTTCGGGATCCGGATCATAATCCCCGATCCGGATCGTTCATACATTTTCACAAAACACCCCATTCGGGATCCGGATTGCACAAGCTGTGATCCGGATTGCAGCAATGTATGAAACAAACACCTTTCGGGATCCGGATTGAAAGCCACGATCCGGATCCTGAACATGTCCCATCCCATCCAGTTTTTGATGAATAAGCAATCAAAACCTCTTCCAAGTGTTTCTACACTATAAAAAGTATTCGGATCATCAAAATTATTTAGTTAAACGTACCTGATCCTTTTGAATTCTTCTTTCTTGAGATTGAGGTATTGATCCAAAGTTTCTTCATCTTCAATCTTCAAGACTTAATACATTCACGAAATACGCCAACTCAA
>JAQOTM010000086.1:405343-426607 GCA_029168755.2 Tillandsia fasciculata | reverse complement strand
CAATCCACTCAACTATCCCAAAATAGACGATGCGGAACGTCTCTCACTGGAGCTGGTCACTCGCTCTTCGGTCCATCTTGGAGTAAGTCACTGATCTCGGTCAATCCATCGAGTATGCCACAATCGCTGCCTCTGAAGTCGGCGCTCGCCGAAATTACACCAAAGTGATAGATATCCCGATACAGTCTCCTCTCAATCAGATCAACCTCCTGGGTCTCATCCTGGGCAACCCGGGGCACATTGCGCAACCATCGCAAAAACTCGCTCCAGGTCATCAACTGCGCTCCCAGTGGTCAACGGGACGAATTCGATGCCACCAACTCTCGGCGTCACTGTCCAAAAGTGCATAAATAAGTGCACCAGATGCTTTTCCTGGATGAACAATTTCAAATAATTTTCCATAGCAGCGATCCAGTCCACGGTCTTCCAAGGCTCCAAGCTCGGTCCCGAAATCTGCAGGGGATGGAACTGGATGAAATAAAACAACCGGTCAGCAACCTCTCGCTGCTTCTACACCAACCGGGGTGCGATCAGGGTCGAAATAGACGATGTCGCATCCGGAAGTACTACTAGCGATACCCCAGAAGATACTCACAGCTCAAGCATGCGCATCACGCGCGTCCCGTCCTCTTCCTGGCGCTGCATCGCCTCAATATCTGGGCTACTGGGGCCCGTAACTCTCAGACCTTACCCTGCTCTGTCCACTCGGCCTTCCGCTGTTCGGGCCCCTCATCCAAGGTAAAACATGCCCTCGCCGCTGCACGGCGTCTCAGAAGCATCAGAAACCACTGCAACAGAACAAACATTAGGACCCAAAACTCTCTCGACCCAATCAAGCGAAAGTCTATAACATGTTAACCATTCTAAAGCATTATGTTGTCTGCAGCCAACATAATCGTCTTTAGAGAAATAACATGTAAGATCACTCGCCCCAATCCTCTGGGAGAGGTACAAACTCAATCAGGACTCTCGCTAAAGTCACGTCTCTCTCGACAGTCATCCTACTGTCCAACCAATAGCCTAGGGCCACTAAGTCCTCAACGACCTATACACCTAGGCTCTGATACCACCTAAATCTGTCACGCCCCGGGGTCGAACTGCGACCCGGGCACGCCAACAGATCCGCCGTCTGTGCGGAAACTGCCGCACAGACGAAGCGCCTACCCTGCAAAAGATCTATAGCTAAACATGTATCAGAGCTGAAAGAGAACTACTAGCTACAGAAAACCACTGAACATCTGATATAATTAAAACCTCGATACAAAATCTCTCAGCTATACAACAATATACAAATTAATCCTTCCTGATCTCTCAGAATGTCCAGTACAAAAGTGGAAATACAGAATATAAAACCAGGTACATCTACCTTTGAAACTCAAAGCTGGTAAGGAACTACTCGGCCACGTCCTCACCTCGGTAAGCTGTCTCCGCGCGAGCTAAGCCGGAACAGCAGCCTCAGGAAACCTGTCACCGCAGCGGGTGTGAGATCTACTGCAGAAGGTAGATCCCAGTGGGTACCGTCACCAATATTCACGGTATGCCCACTAAGTCTACTGGAGGAAAAACAGATAGGTATGCAGATAGATAGATAATGGGTAAGCTGAAAGAAAGCTACAGCCAAAATATGTCTCAAACATAATGCTCAAAGAAAACTCTATCATAACATGCTATGCATACTCTCGCTACTGCTAAAATGCCTCGGTATCAATGCTCAAAGGAAAAACCATCTAAGAACATAATATGTAACTACCCGCTCATAACACCCAATCTCAAAGACTGCCCAAGACTGGCTCAGTCCAGCCTGCGCCTGTCGGCTAGGATCGCACCTGCCCACTACCACACATCCACAAGAGGACGGGATTTACGTGGGGCATCCTAAACCGACTATCTCAATCTCACACAAAGTGACCCCATGGTAGCTCGGCCAGGGGTATCAAGCGACCACTAGTAAATCAACTAGGCGCATAACCACATCGTAGCCTCGTCAGGCTCGGTATCATCATCGCACCCGGGGCGTAGCTTGAGGGGTGCGACCCCACCGAACTCCAGTATCACATCTGTCTCACTGTCTCAATATGCGGCACATGCAGGCTATAATCCACGATCAAACAGATCGGTATCTCAAAGCTCAAAAGCACCACTCAGTCGGAAAAAGAACCTCGACTCAATCATGAATAGCCCAAACACTCTCACAGCTATGTCGGAGAACCCTCGACGACTCAATCTGATAATGCATAACCCATGGCTAAGTCGGGAAACCTCCACGACTCGATCTGCCAGAACCCCAAACTATCAAGCTAAGTCGGAGATCCACCTCAACGACTAAATCAGAAAAACACCATCTAGAACAAACTCCCCAAACACCACAAGGAAGCTCAACTCACATGACACTAGCACTCAACACACATGCTCAAGAAAATATCCACTCGGCCCCCGGCACGAGTATACAAGCACCCTGAACCTACGCCATACCTTTGGCAACTCGTAACTTAAAAACCACCTTTGAAATCATGGATTTTCCTTGAAAACGCCTTTCTCGATTTTTAAAACGGTTCAGGTGCAGTTAAGATACAAACAAAACATGAAACCTAGTGTCATATGATATCAGGAGTCTACTAAAAATAATCCGGGGTTCTAATAAATTTTACAGAAAATTCCAGGCAACTATCAGATGTAAAAACAGCGAAAACGCCTAATAAACATGATCAACATGCATTCAATAGCATTAAGGGGCAATAATTTTATTTTTTTTTTGCGCCCAGCTTAAAGCAAGTTCTCCATCCATCAGCATACTTAATTAAAAGCTCACAACACCACCAAGCACCGATGCACACACACACACACACACACCCTCAGCACCAAAAAAGCTCTCAAAAGCTCACAGCCCATTAAAAGTTCCCTTTAGCACATGAATAAACAATGTTCACTTAACCATAAAATCACATAAATCCAAGTCCAGCACCCTCAACATCAGCATCACACTCATAAACCCCAAACTTCCACCTACACCATACAGGCTACCACAACACACACAACACACTCACATAAACACAATCCCTTAATTCCATAGCATCCACATGGCGTGCACTCGGCTCGGGCTCCGCACAGCTCCTCGCCGAAAACTGCCGCGACTTACGGCGTCCTGAGAGATAAGAGGAAACAACCACAACACCAAGTCAAATGGCCAAACACGCGATCGCCGGCGTCAAAGAAAATCAGCCCTCATCCGCCGAAATTGCCGCGCGCCGTGCGAAAAAGCCCCCCTGCGCACGCGCCACCGCGCGCTGCCCAGCCACGCGGCGCCCGCGCGCTGCCCTAGAGCATGCCGTGCGGCACCGGGTGCCAGCCGCGCGGCGTCAGCACAGCAGCCGCGCGGCACCTGGGCCTGCCGCGCGGCACCTGGGCCCGCCCGCGCAGCTGTGCGTGGCGCCCAGGCCCACTACGCGCGCGCGCCCGCGCGCATAGCTGCGCGCGGCCCCTGCGCTGCGCGGTGCCCGCATGCGCAGCGCGGCGCCCGCATGCGCTGCCAAGCGCCTGCTGCGCGCGGCGCTGTTGTGCGCCCGCGCAGCAGACCGCGCGAGCCGCGCGCAGCGCCCTTGTGCGCCCGCGCGGCACTCCATGCCGCCAGCTCCAACACGAGCTCCCCTACAGCCGCAGCCTCCCAACCAAGGGCAGCAAGTCCCAGGCCAAGCTCAAAATCCAAAACCCAAGCTGAAACAAAACCGACAACCTACCTCGTGCATAGCCGACGCGCGCGCCGCTCGTCGCGCTCGGCCCCGCGTCTCCTCGCAGGAGGTACAGACCCACACATCTTCAACCATACATCTTCTTCTTCTTCCTCCTTCTTATCTCTCTCTTCTTTCCTCCTTTCTTTCTTTTCCTCTGTTCCACTATAAATGCTCTGTTTTGTATTGATGAGGAAGAAGGTGCTGAGGTGGCGTATTAATTAGCAACAGGCTAATTAATGAGAGGGTTGGCAGGCATTAAAAGCACTTCCAAATAAAAATATCTCACCTACCCTTAATTCCCTTCTCTCTCTCACACTCTCTAAATTTTCTTTACTTTTCTCACAGGTTAATCCCACTAAATAATTTAAATAATTAATTAATCCATCAAAAGCCCCCGTCAACTCACTTTTTGCCCTCGGGGCCTCCGCACCAGTCCGGAACCTCCCGAACTCCGCTGTAATCTGAAAATACACATGCTCAAAGCCTTTTTCTCCTCAAAATGCTCAACCGTGGAGTCGGTGTGCTCAAACCAAAAGCCGGCTCCAAAACTGTCAACTCCAACTCACTTTTTGCTCTCGGGTCTTCCGCGTAGATCCAAATCAACCCGAACTCATCTGGAAACAAATATGGGACATATCCCAGGCAATTTCTCCCCCTCACGCCATCTTGTGAGGTCGGTGCGCTATCCGAAATCCCGGTATTCTACAAGGTAAATAGTACATTTTCTTATTGGTTGATGATTTTTCTAGATATACTTGGGTAGCATTCTTAAAAGAAAAAGCTGATACCTTTGATTCTTTTCTCGAAATTTGCAATCGTATTATGATTGAAAAGAATGAAAGGATTACTCGAGTTAGGAGTGATAGAGGTGGGGAATTCATAAATTCCAAATTCATTGATTTTTGCACTTCTAACGGCATTAAACATGAATTCTCTGCACCTTACACACCTCAACAAAATGGTGTAGTCGAGCGCAAAAACAGGGTCGTACAGGAGATGGCACGTGTTATGCTTCATAGCCGGAACTTACCTTTATATTTTTGGGCTGAAGCGGTGAACACTGCTGTCTATGTTATCAATCGCGTGTATTTGCGCCCGGGGACTTTGAATACACCATATGAACTTTGGTTTTGTAGAAAACCTAACATCAAATATTTTCGTATCTTTGGGAGTCGGTGTTTTATTTTACGTGATCGTGAGAATCTTGGAAAATTTGACTCTCGAAGTGACGAAGGGATTTTCTTAGGTTATTCTACAAACAGTAGAGCATATCGAGTTTTTAACTTAGAATCTAAGACGATCGTAGAATCGATAAATGTTAAGGTAGATGAAGCTTTTCACTTTGAATCTGAAAAATCTACCCTCGATATCTCTCTTGATGATGATACACCTGCTAATGCATCTTCTTCTAACAATTCTTTCGATAATAATGATGCATCTAACGGTTCTTCAAGTTATCTGATGTGCAGGAATCATCTCGTGTACCTCCGTCTACTCCTCTACCTCAAACGTTACGCATCTCCAAGGATCACCCTGAATCGAACATCATTGGAGATCCACAAGAAGGAGTTAGAACACGGAGACAATTGGTTTGCGGATTTGCATGCTATGTATCTCAAATCGAACCAAAGAATGTTGATGAAGCTCTCCAAGATGATTACTGGATTAAAGCAATGCAGGAAGAGCTCCATCAATTCGAGCGAAACAAAGTCTGGGAATTAACGAAGCCTCCGAAGCAACATAATGTGATAGGTACCAAATGGATCTTCAAGAACAAGAAGAATGAAGATGGTACTATCATCCGGAACAAAGCAAGGTTAGTTGCTCAAGGCTACTCTCAAGTAGAAGGTATAGACTTTGATGAAACTTTCGCCCCTGTAGCTAGACTCGAGTCCATTCGTATATTGTTTGCGATTGCTTGTCATTTTAAAATCAAATTATTTCAAATGGACGTTAAGAGCGCCTTTTTAAATGGTTTTTAAATGAGGAAGTTTATGTGGCTCAACCGAAAGGTTTTGTGGATCATAAACTACCTAACCATGTTTTTCGTTTGAAAAAGGCTCTTTACGGTCTGAAACAAGCACCGCGAGCATGGTACGAAAGGTTGACAAAGCACCTTTTGGAAAAGGGCTATACTCGAGGGGGAGCTGACAGGACTCTCTTTGTGAAGCATTATCAAAACAATTTCATAGTTGCACAAATCTATGTCGATGACATTGTATTTGGAGCAACAAGAGATAATGATGCTTCTAAATTCGCGGAGACCATGGAAAGCGAATTTGAGATGTCCATGATGGGCGAATTGACTTATTTTCTTGGATTACAAGTTAAACAAAACGATGAAGGAATTCACTTGTGTCAATCCAAGTATGCACTGGAGTTGGTCAAAAAGTTTGATCTTGAAAATTCTAAGGATTTTCCGACTCCAATGGGAACTAGCCATAAGGGACTTGGAAGTGAATCACATAGTGAGAATGTAGACGAGAAACTGTATCGCAGTATGATTGGAAGTCTACTATATCTCACGGCTAGTCGCCCGGATATATCCTTCAGTGTTGGGATTTGTGCGAGATATCAATCAGCACCGAAGGAGGTTCACCTGAAAGCGGTGAAACGGATCATCCGATATATCAAAGGTACAATCAATTTCGGAATTTGGTATCCTATGGGAACACTTTGGATATTGTTGGATACTCAGATGCCGATTGGGCTGGATCAGTGGATGACCGGAAAAGCACGAGTGGTGCATGCTTCTATCTTGGCCATTGCCTTGTTGCATGGCACAGTAAAAAGCAGAACTGCATAGCACTCTCGACTGCCGAAGCGGAGTACATTTCTGCAGGAAGTTGTTCAACCCAATTGATTTGGATGAAAAGCGTGTTGAGCGATTTCCGGATTTCAACAACTTCGGTAACCATTTTATGTGACAACACTAGTGCTATTAACATTTCTAAAAACCCTGTGTTGCACTCTAGAACAAAACATATTGAACTTAGATATCATTTTCTTAGAGAGCTAGTTGAATCAAACATTCTTCAACTGTCATATATTTCAACTGAGGATCAATTAGCTGACATCTTAACAAAACCTTTGGATCAAAAACGTTTTATTCACTTGCGTAAAGCAATTGGCATGCTTTCCTTGAAATAAACTCTTTTGAAACCTTTGCTTAGGTTAGGTTTTGTTTTTGTTTTTGTTTTGTTCTTTATCTATGTTTTGTACATAGGACATTAATTGAGCATAAATCATAATTGACTTTAATTGCATCCTTTTATGCATTTAGAAATTTATTATGCTTTTGATATCATAATATTTCAATGTTGCAATGATCATTTACGTTAATTAAACCATCTTTTAAGTGATCAAAGTCAATTTCTCTCTCAATGATCTCTTGGTATAGTCATTATCATATTTGATTGCTTAGTCGAGTATGAATTCGAGATCAATGGTTTGGTTGAATACCTTATATATTAAATTGTTGGGTTATAACTATAATGATCTAAATAGGGGAAAAAACACCTAGAGGGGGGTGAATAGGTGTAAACAATAAACACTCAAAAAATCATTGCGCAATAAAACCCAATGCGGAAAAATAAAAGAACACGCAAGATTTTTACGTGGAAAAACTCCAAACCGGAGTAAAAAACCACGGGACCGATAACACGGCGAAATCCACTAGAATTAACACACGTACAAGGTGATATAACGTACTCACAGACGACTCAACCTTTTACCATACGCTCCTAGTAGATCTTCCCGCTCGCTCCACGACGCTTCTCGAATCCACGATCCGCGCCCAACGCTGAATCCACAGCGTCCAACGTCGAGTCCACGACGTCCAACCGAATCCACGGTCTTCACCAAGTAGTACGTTTCGAATCCACGAACGCACCTCGCTCCGAATCCACGAGAGCGGTTGCACCTTGAATCCACAAGGCCACGCGAGTCCACGCGCCGATTTGGGTAAATCGTTGTTTGTTTGGGTGGTGATGATCCGCCGAATACTTAGATTAAAGATAGATCGGAAATACCATCTAAGTATTCATTGATTTGATTCTACTCAAAATGTGAGTATGGAAAACCTAGAATCAAATCAATCAATATAGATGAAGAAACATAGAATAAATCTATTGATTTCCTTTCTTCTCTATATGTGGATCTAGGCCGTATAAAATGATATTTGATAATGACGGCTCTATTTCGGATGCCCTAGAAATGAATATAGGGTCTATTTATAGGTTAGAAACCATTGGAAGAAGATAAGGATCAAAAACTGCCTTTTCTGGAATTTTCCGACGGCGATCCGGATCGTAAGAACTGCGATCCGGATCGCAGAAGCAAGAAAGACGATTCCAGAAAAACAAGGGTTCGGGATCCGGATCGTAGTCCCCGATCCGGATCGTTCATACAGTTTTACCAGAACATCATGTTCGGGATCCGGATTGCAAGTCCTGATCCGGATCGAGGAAGCACACAGGTAAAACTAGTGTTCGGGATCCGGATCATGGAATGCTGCGATCCGGATTGAACCAGTGTATGAACCAACACCCTTCGGGATCCGGATTGCAAAGTCGATCCGGATCCTGAACATGTCCCATGTCCAGTTTTTGATGTTTAAGCAATTAAAACCTCTTCCAGGTGTTTCTACACTATAAGAAGTATTCGGATCACCAAAATCTTTAGTTAAACGTACCTGATCCTTTTGAATTCTTCTTTCTTGAGATTGAGGTATACGATCCAAAGTTTCTTCATCTTCAATCTTCAAGACTTAATACATTCACGAAATACGCCAACTCAAATTCCGTAACAATCTCCCCCTTGGCGGTTTCGTGACAAAACACAAATCCACAAAGAAAATTCAAAAAGATATTTTTGTTGCTATCACCATACAACAAAAATTTACAAAAGAGATCCAAAATTAAAAACATGAGATAAACTCCTAAAACAGACTCTAGACTTAGACATCTGTAATCTCTGTCTCTGCACAAGAAATCATTCTTGACAAAAAAATCGTTAGATACCTCAAGAATTGAAACATACAAAACCAAATACAGAGATAGAGTTTATTCTCATCATGACATTTGAAAAATTCAGATATGTAAGAGAATCATAGTTAAAAACCAACATATCTTCTAAGCAATCAAAAACCAAATGTCACAAAGTGTTAGTCCAACATCAACTTGTTAGTAATAATACATGCCCAAATAGTTAGTCAAGTAGTTAGTAGAGACATGCAATCAATCAACCAATAAAAACCAAAAGTTGAGGTTGGGGTCATACTTACCTTTACCTTTCATGTTCACAAAGTCACATCATTCATTGTTCAAAGTTCTCTCTAACTCTCTCCCCCTTTTTGTCACAAAACAAAGCCAAAACGTAGCAAGAGCTACAATATGTAAGGAGAGTTAAAAGAAGTTCTAATAATATTCACAAACTGAGAACTAAGCTAAAAGAATCAATAAGACTAAAACCTAAAAATCCTGCACAAAGAAAATGAGTGAAAAACAGTCAGTTTTCAGAATCAAAATCGTCAGAACTTGTGCAACCAATCTTAGACAATATCTTTCGCATCCGTGTGTCCATTGAATTTATCTTCTTCGTGATGGTAATGTGAGCTGCTGTGGTTATTTCAAGCTCATTGGCAATTCTCTGTTGTTCTCTCAAAATTTGTTCCTGCTGAACGGATAGTTGTTGCTGTAACTTAAAGATCGTATTTAGCGATGCTTCATCATCTGTGCCATGTGCTTGTCGAGATGGTGATGCAGCCGTGCTTGTACCGGGCTTCGTTCCAGACGCAGGAGCTTGAGTGACATGCGGCAACTTGTGAAGAGATTTGACAATCGTGGACTCATCTATCATGCTCAGACATTGATGATAGATTGTAGAAGTGATATCAACTGAAAAATTCTTTAAAATCCTCATTATAATCAACGGAAATGGAATTCTTTCAGCGGGATGAGGATGCTCGACATATCGCGCCATTCTATTCCAGATGATGTACGGAATGTTGATATTCAATGCTGTTGCCTCTGATGGATGTCCTATGAGATACAAGAACAACAACCGTTCCCATCTCACAACCTTCGTCTGCATGTTTGGAAGTATATTGTAACACGTGATGAAGTTTAAGAAGCGATATTCAAGACGAAGTTCTTTAGATCGAACAGATTTTTCGATTGATTGTGTTCCCTCGAGACAAATTCCCTCGATAACTTTTCGCCATAAAGTGTTTGTCAAATCTACTCCTTTCAGGTAGTGAATTCCTGTCTTGCGGGCTTCCATTCCCAAAACCTCGCCAATTAATTGTGGAGTTATCTTAAACCTTGTGCCTTGGATATTCGTGTAGAACTCCATAGGTCCGTTCTCAAATTCCCGAAGATGCCGTGCATTGGTATAGAAAGTCCTCACATGGTGCAGGCAGTAGCCGAGAGTTTCTGGGAAGCGACACACTTGAATGAGATTGGCTTGTTCAATCAAAATACCAAATTCAGGACAGAGACCTCGTAGAGTCTCAATGTTCACGTGCCTTTCGCCAATGCATTCGCGATGTGCAAACGCTCTAAGACGATCATTGTTAACAAATGCTTCTTCAACACGGGGCGGAGAGTCAGGAGCAATTGGCGGGTCAACACTGGTGTCCTGTCTTAGTCCAACACGTCGAGCAAGTCGTTTCCGTTTCACAGAAATTGTCGGGACAGATAAAGGAACTTTCCCTGTGTCCAAGGGTGCTTTTCCTTTTTGGTTAGATTTAGTAGGCAGTACCTCATCATCATCATCATCTGTCAACATATCCCAGTGTACTTCGTTAGGGTTTTCTGCAAGTTCTGTGTCACTTATAACTTCTACCTCATTTTTCCGTTGGATTTTCTTGGCTCGTTTCAGTTTGTTGGTTGCTCGAGTATGTACCATCGTAACCAGTAGCAAGATCAACCAAGAGAATGCCATTGGTTCTAGTGCTGTGAGTTTCAAGGAGTATCCTGTGCAAAACCAACTCAAGAACACATGAAAAATCGTCAATTTTGAAAAGTTTGAAAACATTGTACCTAGACAATCATATTCATGTAGAGAAGCCAAGAATCAAATTAGTTTTCCAAAAAGAATTTTAAAAATATATCAATCCCATGATTTACAAAAATTCCTCTTTTATGCCCTAAAACCGAATTTTTAGAAATCCATGCTTAAAAACTCGTTTATCTTGAGAAAACCCAGCATAAAAGCAAAGCTAATTGACCCTAAGTTCTTATTTCAAAAGAAATTTGATCAAAAACAATTCACAAACGAAAAAGTTCCGATTTTTCAACTCACGTTTGATGAAAAACTGTAAAAACCGAGTTTTGATCAATAAAACTTACTTGAATCCGAAGAACTTTGAGTTAGGAGGCTCCAAAACGCAAGAAATCTAGAGAGAGAAGCTCTAGAGATTTTAGAACAAAAGATTAGGGTAAAAGAAATTAAATCCTATTTGTTCTTATAAAAACCCTAGCCGTGATCCGGATCGGATCGAGAATGTGATCCGGATCGGCTACCCGCAGGAAGAATCCTGCGTTCGGGATCCGGATCACTTACCACGATCCGGATCGGCTTCAACTTTTTCTGCAGAAAAATTCAGAAAAATTCCATAAAATCCAGAAAAAGTATGTAAGCACTTTACCATGTCAACTTTAAACAAAAATCATCGTTTCATACAACAAGAAATAGATTATACAGAATCTATCAATAATATCCAAAAATGAAACGAAAATTTACGAAAGTTAAAATACTTAAAGTTGAACAAGTTCAATTACATCTATCCTGATCTTATGTGTAATGCCTTTATCAAATCATCAATTTTGGTAAAGAAAATGAAATACCAAGATCAATAGATGTTTGAAATCCCAGATAAGTTAGATAATATATCTAGACAATCTGTTGAAGGAGTGGCTCTTTGAGCATCTTTAAAAAAAAATCCCACCTTATACCAACCATGAAATACGACTGAGTCAAGTATTTCAATATGCATTTCATCAACAATTTCAAAAACAAAAATTTGCTTTGCATTCATGGAGTATCTTTTTCTTTCTTTCATTTTCTCCATGTGGTGGTAGTTTTCACACTCCTCACTGGGATGTAACTCTTTCCACATCTTTTGAGCATTTTACATTTCTTTGACTCCCCCTCAATTGGCTATCAATTATTTAATATATAAGGTATTCAACCAAACCATTGATCTCGAATTCATACTCGACTAAGCAATCAAATATGATAATGACTATACCAAGAGATCATTGAGAGAGAAATTGACTTTGATCACTTAAAAGATAGTTTAATTAACGTAAATGATCATTGCAACATTGAAACATTATGATATCAAAAGCATAATGAATTTCTAAATGCATAAAAAGATGCAATTAAAGTCAATTATGATTTATGCTCAATTAATATCCTATGTACCAAACATAGATAAAGAACAAAACAAAAAAAAAAAAACAAAAACAAAACCTAACCTAAGCAAAGGTTTCAAAAGAGATTATTTCAAGGAAAGCATGCCAATTGCTTTACGCAAGTGAATAAAACGTTTTTGATCCAAAGGTTTTGTTAAGATATCGGCTAATTGATCCTCAGTTGAAATATATGACAGTTGAAGAATGTTTGATTCAACTAGCTCTCTAAGAAAATGATATCTAAGTTCAATATGTTTTGTTCTAGAGTGCAACACAGGGTTTTTTGAAATGTTAATAGCACTAGTGTTGTCACACAAAATGTTTACCGAAGTTGTTGAAATCCGGAAATCGCTCAACATGTTACGGAATTTGAGTTGGCGTATTTCGTGATTGTATTAAGTCTTGAAGATTGAAGATGAAGAAACTTCGGATCGTATACCTCAATCTCAAGAAAGAAGAATTCAAAAGGATCAGGTACGTTTAACTAAATAATTTTGATGATCCGAATACTTCTTATAGTGTAGAAACACCTGGAAGAGGTTTTAACTGCTTATTCATCAAAAACTGGACATGGGACATGTTCAGGATCCGGATCGTGGACTTTCAATCCGGATCCCGAAAGGTGTTCGTTCATACATTGCTGCAATCCGGATCACTGCTTGTACAATCCGGATCCCGAATGGGATGTTTTGTGAAAATGTATGAACGATCCGGATCGTGGATTATGATCCGGATCCCGAACAGGTGATTTTCTGGAAACTGCATTCTGTGCGTCTGCGATCCGGATCGTGGCTTATCCAATCCGGATCGCCGTCGGTAAAACTTTCCAGAAAAGTTTGTTTTTGATCCGAATATTCTTCCTAGGGTTTCTAACCTATAAATAGACCCTATGGTCATTTTCTAGGGAATCCAAATAGAGCCGTCATTTTCAAATATCATTTTATACGGCCTTAGATCCACATATAGAGAAGAAAGGAAATCAATAGATTTATTCTATGTTTCTTCATCTATATTGATTAGTTTGATTCTAGGTTTTCATACTCACATCTTGAGTTGAATCAAACTAATGAATACTTAGATGGTATTTCCGATCTACTCTTGATCTAAGTATTCGGCGGATCATCACCACCCAAACAAACAACGATTTACCCCAAAATCGGCGCGTGGACTCGCGTGGCCTTGTGGATTCAAGGTGCAACCGCTCTCGTGGATTCGGAGCGAGGTGCGTTCGTGGATTCGAAGCGTGCCATTGGGTGAAGACCGTGGATTCGGTTGGACGTCGTGGACTCGACGTTGGACGCTGTGGATTCAGCGTTGGGCGCGGATCGTGGATTCGAGAAGCGTCGTGGAGCGAGCGGGAAGATCGACTAGGAGCGTATGGTAAAAGGTTGAGTCGTCTGTGAGTACGTTATATCACCTTGTACGTGTGTTAATTCTAGTGGATTTCGCCGTGTTATCGGTCCCGTGGTTTTTTACTCCGGTTTGGAGTTTTTCCACGTAAAAATCTTGCGTGTTCTTTTATTTTTCCGCATTGGGTTTTATCGCACAATGATTTTTTGAGTGTTTATTGTTTACACCTATTCACCCCCCTCTAGGTGTTTTTTCCCCTATTTAGATCCTTATTAACCTAAACCCAACAAGTGGTATCAGAGCGGGAATAGGGTTGTAAACAATGGTTGAAGGTGGAAACATCAATCGACCCCCTTTCTTTGATGGAACAAATTATGCGTACTGGAAAGTACGGATGAAAGCTTTTTAATTTCCATCGACGAAAGGGTGTGGCAATCAATTGAATTAGGATGGTCTAATCCAACTGAAATTTTAGATGATGTTCGCACCTTAAAACCTAGGTCGAAATGGACCAAGGAAGAGATAGACTTATCTTCTTACAATGGCAAAGGGATTAATGCTCTATTTAATGCTTTGTCACAAACTGAGTTCTCTCGCGTCTCGGCATGTGAGACTGCGAAAGAAATCTGGGATGTTCTTCAAGTTACGCATGAGGGAACTAACTTAGTGAAGATTCAGAAACTGCAAATGCTCACGAGCAAGTTTGACTCTATCTCTATGGCAGAGAATGAATCCTTCACTGACTATTACACACGATTGCAAGACATCGTGAACTCATGTGCTAACTTGGGAGAGAAGATTCCAGAATTTAAAGTTGTAAGAAAAATTCTAAGAACTCTTCCTGAACGATTTCGCCCGAAGGTTGCAGCCATTGAAACAATTAAACACCCGGACGAAATGCGTGTAGAAGAATTAGTAGGTGCTTTACAAACTTATGAAATGACTTTTCCTACTAACTATTCTTCTGGAAAGGCATCCTCTTCTAAGTCTTCAGGTTACGCATTGAAATCAACTAAAGAAGAAGACGCGGATTCATCCTCCTCGGACGACGACGAGAACATTTCTATGGAGGACTTTGAGAAGCAGCTCGCTCTCTTGACAAGGAAGTTTCGCCGCAACTTTCGAAGGGGAAATTCAAGCAAAACTCATCCTTCGGAAAGTCGAAGAAAGGCAAGGGTTCTTCAAGTTACAAGTCAAGAAGCCAAGAGAACTTCTCAAAGGATAAGAAAAGTTCTGAGGGACAAGTTCAGTGTTTCAAATGTCGAGGCTACGGCCACATAGCAACGGAATGTCCCAACAAGAATCCGGCAAAGAAGAAGGCGATGCAAGTCGTTACTTGGGATGACAACTCCACGTCAAATGAGTCATCGTCAAGTGATGAAGAAGACAACGCGACAGCTTTCCACGCGTCCACTACATCTTCTCCCTTCATGTGCTTAATGGCAAGTACATCCGACTCACTGTCCAACTCCACTGTGGAAAAGATTGCAACGGACGATGAATCAGATAATTCGGAAGGTGAAGATTTTGTTTTAGCCTACCATAAGCTTTTGAGGGATTCAAAGAAACTGGCTAAACAAAACAAGGGGTTGAAAGAGAGATTGCAGGATCTTGAAGATGAAGTAAAAAGAGTAACCTCTCTCTCAACCGATCTTGAAGTGGAAAGGGACAATCTGATTAAGACAAATGTTTCCCTTCAAGAGTCCAATGAGCATTTCGAGAAGATTATGTAGATATGGTGAACAAAGCGAATTACTTCTTGAAGCTCAACGGCGAGGCTCGACAGGAAAAATTGGAAATGACGGAGACCATACGCCAACTAAAGGATGACTTACAGAGATTTTCTTCTGGAAGGAGTAAGTTGGACAGACTTCTTGGTCTCGGTCAAAGAAACAAGTTCGGCCTCGGATACACTCAAACTGGAGACATTCCAAGTTCGAGTGGTACAGTATTTGTGCCTCAGTCGGTATCTCCTCCTCCGACACCGGTGTTCACGACAAGCAACGACAACGAACCTACTACATCTTCTTCGGAATCGACAAGATCCAAGGTATGTTTTCGTTGTGGCATTTCAGGGCACATAAGAAGAAATTGCAAGACTGGAGCCAAACGCACACCTCAAGCACATCTTGCAATGACTACCAAAAGGGCTATTCCTCGGAAAACAACTCCAATCAAATTGAAGGAAAAGAGCCTTGGTAGTACACCGCTCAAGACGACATCATCAAGGAGCAGCAATTCTTCAAGCAAGACGCTCTCACCTAGGAAATCAACTTCACGACCATTACCGACGCACTCCAAAAAGGTTTGGGTGCGCAAAGGTGAAATCTTTCCCTGTCTTGCTACCAATGTTTCTTTGCATGCATATGATAGTTCGTCTTGGTACCTGGATAGCGGGTGTTCCCGTCATATGACCGGCGATAAAAACTGTTTTCAAACATTTGAGAAAAACTCCGGAGGACTTGTTGTTTTCGGAGATGGTCGGTCTTCCAAAATTGTTGGAAAGGGAACGGTAGCTATTCCAGATGGCCCGGTTCTAGATAATGTATTATTTGTTCATGGCCTTAAGACTAACCTCATAAGCATAAGTCAACTGTGTGATAATGGTTATTCAGTTAATTTTTCATCTGATAAATGCACTGTAACTGACATGAACCATGCTTTCTTTTTAAAGGGGGTTAGATCAGAAAACAACTGTTATGTAGTTCCTTCTAAGATTTCTGAAAAATGTAACCTAGCATCTTTGAAAAATGAAACACTTTGGCATGAAAGGCTAGGTCACATAAACTTTAAGGAACTTGCTAGAATTTCAAATAAAGATGTGGTCAAGGGGGTTCCGAAACTTTCTTTTGAACAAAACCTTGTGTGTGGCGGTTGCCAAAAGGGAAAACAGTCTAGGACTGCACACAAGAATTTGAACCACATAGGTACAAAACGGCCTTTGGAACTTTTGCATATGGACTTAATGGGGCCAACTCGTCAACCATCTCTGGGAGGTAAATGGTATATTTTTTTGTTGGTTGATGATTTTCTAGATATACTTGGGTAGCTTTCTAAAAGAAAAAGCTGATACTTTTGATTCTTTTCTCGAAATTTGCAATCGTATTATGATTGAAAAGAATGAAAGGATTACTCGAGTTAGGAGTGATAGAGGTGGGGAATTCATAAATTCCAAATTCATTGATTTTTGCACTTCTAACGGCATTAAACATGAATTCTCGCACCTTACACACCTCAACAAAATGGTGTAGTCGAGCGCAAAAACAGGGTCGTACAGGAGATGGCACGTGTTATGCTTCATAGCCGGAACTTACCTTTATATTTTTGGGCTGAAGCGGTGAACACTGCTGTCTATGTTATCAATCGAGTGTATTTGCGCCCGGGGACTTTGAATACACCATATGAACTATGGTTTTGTAGAAAACCTAACATCAAATATTTTCGCATCTTTGGGAGTCGGTGTTTTATTTTACGTGATCGCGAAAATCTTGGAAAATTTGACTCTCGAAGTGACGAAGGGATTTTCTTAGGTTATTCTACAAACAGCAGAGCATATCGAGTTTTTAACTTAGAATCTAAGACGATCGTAGAATCGATAAATGTTAAGGTAGATGAAGCTTTTCATTTTGAATCTGAAAAATCTACCCTCGATATCTCTCTTGATGATGATACACCTGCTAATGCATCTTCTTCTAACAATTCTTTCGATAATAATGTTGATGCATCTAACGGTTCTTCAAGCTTATCTGATGTGCAGGAATCATCTCGTGTACCTCCGCCTACTCCTCTACCTCAAACGTTACGCATCTCCAAGGATCACCCTGAATCGAACATAATTGGAGATCCACAAGAAGGAGTTAGAACACGGAGACAATTGGTTTGCGGATTTGCATGCTATGTATCTCAAATCGAACCAAGGAATGTTGATGAAGCTCTCCAAGATGATTACTGGATTAAAGCAATGCAGGAAGAGCTCCATCAATTCGAGCGAAACAAAGTCTGGGAACTGACGAAGCCTCCGAAGCAACACAATGTGATAGGTACCAAATGGATCTTCAAGAACAAGAAAAACGAAGAAGGTACTATCATCAGGAACAAAGCAAGGTTAGTTGCTCAAGGCTATTCTCAAGTAGAAGGTATAGACTTTGATGAAACTTTCGCCCCTGTAGCTAGACTCGAGTCCATTCGTATATTGTTTGCGATCGCTTGTCATTTTAAAATCAGATTATTTCAAATGGACGTTAAGAGCGCCTTTTTAAATGGATTTTTAAATGAGGAAGTTTATGTAGCTCAACCGAAAGGTTTTGTGGATCATAAACTACCTAACCATGTTTTTCGTCTGAAAAAGGCTCTTTACGGTCTGAAACAAGCACCGCGAGCATGGTACGAAAGGTTGACAAAGCACCTTTTGGAAAAGGGCTACACTCGAGGGGGAGCTGACAGGACTCTCTTTGTGAAGCATTATCAAAACAATTTCATAGTTGCTCAAATCTATGTCGATGACATTGTTTTTGGAGCAACAAGAGATAATGATGCTTCTAAATTCGCGGAGACCATGGAAAGCGAATTTGAGATGTCCATGATGGGCGAATTGAATTATTTTCTTGGATTACAAGTTAAACAAAACGATGAAGGAATTCACTTGTGTCAATCCAAGTATGCACTGGAGTTGGTCAAAAAGTTTGATCTTGAAAATTCTAAAGATTTTCCAACTCCAATGGGAACTAGCCATAAGGGACTTGGAAGTGAATCACAAAGTGAGAATGTAGACGAGAAACTGTACCGCAGTATGATTGGAAGTCTACTATATCTCACGGCTAGTCGCCCGGATATATCCTTCAGTGTTGGGATTTGTGCGAGATATCAATCAGCACCGAAGGAGGTTCACCTGAAAGCGGTGAAACGGATCATCCGGTATATCAAAGGTACAATCAATTTCGGAATTTGGTATCCTATGGGAACGACTTTGGATATTGTTGGATACTCAGATGCCGATTGGGCTGGATCGGTGGATGACCGGAAAAGCACGAGTGGTGCATGCTTCTATCTTGGCCACTGCCTTGTTGCATGGCACAGTAAAAAGCAGAACTGCATAGCACTCTCGACTGCCGAAGCGGAGTACATTTCTGCAGGAAGTTGTTCAACCCAATTGATTTGGATGAAGAGCGTGTTGAGCGATTTCCGGATTTCAACATCTTCGGTAACCATTTTATGTGACAACACTAGTGCTATTAACATTTCTAAAAACCCTGTGTTGCACTCTAGAACAAAACATATTGAACTTAGATATCATTTTCTTAGAGAGCTAGTTGAATCAAACATTCTTCAACTGTCATATATTTCAACTGAGGATCAATTAGCTGACATCTTAACAAAACCTTTGGATCAAAAACGTTTTATTCACTTGCGTAAAGCAATTGGCATGCTTTCCTTGAAATAAACTCTTTTGAAACCTTTGCTTAGGTTAGGTTTTGTTTTTGTTGTTTTTGTTTTGTTCTTTATCTATGTTCTGTACATAGCACACTAATTGAGCATAAATCATAATTGACTTTAATTGCATCCTTTTATGCATTTAGAAATTTATTATGCTTTTGATGTCATAATATTTCAATGTTGCAATGATCATTTACGTTAATTAAACCATCTTTAAGTGATCAAAGTCAATTTCTCTCTCAATGATCTCTTGGTATAGTCATTATCATATTTGATTGCTTAGTCGAGTATGAATTCGAGATCAATGGTTTGGTTGAATACCTTATATATTAAATAATTGATAGCCAATTGAGGGGGAGTCAATGAAATGTGAAATGCTCAAAAGATGTGGAAAGAGTTACATCCCAATGAGGAGTGTGAAAACTACCACCACATGGAGAAAATGAAAGAAAAAGATACTCCATGAATGAAAAGCAAATTTTTGTTTGAAAAATTGTTGATGAAATCATATTGAAATACTTGACTCAGTCGTATTTCATGGTTGGTATAAGGTGGGATTTTTGATAAAAGATGCTCAAAGAGCCACTCCTTCAACAGATTGTCTAGATATATTATCTAACTTATCTGGGATTTCAAACATCTATTGATCTTGGTACTTCATTTTCTTTACTGAAATTGATGATTTGATAAAGGCATTACACATAAGATCAGGATAGATGTAATTGAAGTTGTTCAACTTTAAGTGTTTTAACTTTCGTAAATTTTCGTTTCATTTTTGGATATTTTTGATAGATTTTGCATAATCTATTTCTTGTTGTATGAAACGATGTCATTTGTTTAAAGTTGACATGGTAAAGTGCTTACATACTTTTTCTGGATTTTATTGTATTTTTCTAAATTTTTCTGAAGAAAAAGGTGTAGCCGATCCGGATCGGGCAAGTGATCCGGATCCCGAACGCAGGATTTTTCCCGCGGGGCCGATCCGGATCACATTCTCGGCCGATCCGGATCACGGCTAGGGTTTCTATATAGAAACATTCAGATTCGAGATTTCTTTACCCTAATTTCTGGTTTTCAAGCTTCTAGAGTTTCTCTCTCTAGATTTCTTGCTTCCTGGTGCTTCAAAACTCAAAGTTCTTCGGATTCAAGTAAGTTTTCATGATCAAAACTCGGTTTTTCTCAGTTTTTATGGTTTTTCATCAAACGTGAGTTGAAAAATTGGAATTTTTCGTTTGTGAATGGTTTTTGATCAAATTTCTTTTGAAATAAGAACTCTGGGTCAATTAGTTTTGCTTTTATGCTGGGTTTTCTCTTGATTAACGAGTTTTTAGGCTTCGATTTCTAAAAATTCGGTTTAGGGCATAAAAGAGGAATTTTTGTAAATCATGGAATTGATCTATTTTTAAAATTCTTTTTGGAAAACTAATTTGATTCTTGGCTTCTCTACATGATTATGATTGTCTAGGTACAATGTTTTCAAATTTTTCAAAATTGACGATTTTTCATATGTTCTTGAGTTGGTTTTCACAGGACACTTTCTTAAACTCAAAGCACTAGAATCAATGGCATTCTCCTGGTTGATTCTGCTACTGGTCGCAATGGTGCCGGGAGCTCATCTGTTAAAAAAGAACCAGGAGTCTCAACTCGAGACAAACCAAACGAAGCCAATGAAGACAGCTCAGATTACGATACGGAGAATGGGACGAATTCTTCAAGGATGTTCAGCGAAAAATTGATGAAGAGGACAGGACATTCACCAAAGGAAAAAGACTTATGAAATCTGCCTCCACGACCAAACAATATACAAGAAGAAGAAAATGTTCAAAGAAGTACGAGTCAGCATAGTGGGCCTCTCACCAGAGCACGCTCACTTTCTGGAATTCTGCAAACTGAATCTCCATGGACTGCAGGACCAGATGCACCATCTGCATCTAGACAGCGTCCATCACACTCAAAGACACGGACAACTGAGACAGAGATTTTAGAATTGGTTCGCTTGTCAAGAACAACACGACTCTCTGCTACACAAGACAGAATATCGAAAGAGCTTCAGCAGATCTCTTCTGAACACAAGAAGATCAAGAAGAACGTACTCTAATTTAAGAATTTGCTTAAAGGGATTTTGAGCAAGCTAAGCTGTAATAGTTCAGATTCTTCAGACTGAGCCGCACCTTCTGTTTCACTTTACTCCTACTTTAGTTTCTTAGCTTTCACAGGACGTCGTTTCCTCTTTGTTTAGTTTAGTTCTCAGTTTGTGCATAACTTTTAGACTCTATTTTTTTTGGTACTCCTACTTACATATTGTAGCTCATGCTACGGTTTTGGCTGTTTTT
>JAQOTM010000086.1:362383-405243 GCA_029168755.2 Tillandsia fasciculata | reverse complement strand
ATATACCATGTTACGGAATTTGAGTTGGCGTATTTCGTGAATGTATTAAGTCTTGAAGATTGAAGATGAAGAAACTTTGGATCATATACCTCAATCTCAAGAAAGAAGAATTCAAAAGGATCAGGTACGTTTAACTAAAGATTTTGATGATCCGAATACTTCTTATAGTGTAGAAACACCTGGAAGAGGTTTTAATTGCTTATTCATCAAAAACTGGACATGGGACATGTTCAGGATCCGGATCGTGGCTTTCAATCCGGATCCCGAAGGGTGTTGGTTCATACACTGGTTCAATCCGGATCGCAGCATTCCATGATCCGGATCCCGAACACTGTTTTACCTGTGTGCTTCCTCGATCCGGATCAGGAATTGCAATCCGGATCCCGAACATGGATGTTCTGGTAAAACTGTATGAACGATCCGGATCGGGATTATGATCCGGATCCCGAACAGGCAATTTTCTGGAAACGTCTTTCTTGCTTCTGCGATCCGGATCGCAGTTCCAATCCGGATCGCCGTCGGTAAAATTCCAGAAAAGGCTGTTTTTGATCCTTATATTCTTCCAGGTTTCTAACCTATAAATAGACCCTATGTCATTTTTCTAGGGTAATCCAAATAGAGCCGTCATTATCAAATATCATTTTATACGGCCAAGATCCACATATAGAGAAGAAAGGAAATCAATAGATTCATTCTATGTTTCTTCATCTATATTGATTGATTTGATTCTAGGTTTTCCATACTCACATTTTGAGTAGAATCAAATCAATGAATACTTAGATGGTATTTCCGATCTATCTTTGATCTAAGTATTCGGCGGATCATCACCACCCAAACAAACAACGATTTACCCCAAATCGGCGCGTGGACTCGCGTGGCCTTGTGGATTCAAGGTGCAACCGCTCTCGTGGATTCGGAGCGAGGTACGTTCGTGGATTCGAAGCGTGCCATTGGGTGAAGACCGTGGATTCGGTTGGACGTCGTGGACTCGACGTTGGACGCTGTGGATTCAGCGTTGGGCGCGGATCGTGGATTCGAGAAGCGTCGTGGAGCGAGCGGGAAGATCTACTAGGAGCGTATGTAAAAGGTTGAGTCGTCTGTGAGTACGTTATATCACCTTGTACGTGTGTTAATTCTAGTGGATTTCGCCGTGTTATCGGTCCCGTGGTTTTTTACTCCGGTTTGGAGTTTTTCCACGTAAAAATCTTGCGTGTTCTTTTATTTTTCCGCATTGGGTTTTATTGCGCAATGATTTTTTGAGTGTTTATTGTTTACACCTATTCACCCCCCTCTAGGTGTTTTTTCCCCTATTTAGATCCTTATATTATAACCCAACAAGTGGTATCAGAGCGGGAATAGGGTTGTAAACAATGGTTGAAGGTGGAAACATCAATCGACCCCCTTTCTTTGATGGAACAAATTATGCGTACTGGAAAGTACGGATGAAAGCCTTTTTAATTTCCATCGACGAAAGGGTGTGGCAATCAATTGAATTAGGATGGTCTAATCCAACTGAAATTTTAGATGATGTTCGCACCTTAAAACCTAGGTCGAAATGGACCAAGGAAGAGATAGATTATCTTCTTACAATGGCAAAGGAATTAATGCTCTATTTAATGCTTTGTCACAAACTGAGTTCTCTCGCGTCTCGGCATGTGAGACTGCGAAAGAAATCTGGGATGTTCTTCAAGTTACGCATGAGGGAACTAACCTTGTGAAGATTCAGAAACTGCAAATGCTTACGAGCAAGTTTGACTCTATCTCTATGGCAGAGAATGAATCTTTCACTGACTATTACACACGATTGCAAGACATCGTAAACTCATGTGCTAACTTGGGAGAGAAGATTCCAGAATTTAAAGTTGTAAGAAAAATTCTAAGAACTCTTCCTGAACGATTTCGCCCGAAGGTCGCAGCCATTGAAACAATTAAACACCCGGACGAAATGCGTGTAGAAGAATTAGTAGGTGCTTTACAAACTTATGAAATGACATTTCCTACTAACTATTCTTCTGG
Organism: Tillandsia fasciculata; assembly: GCA_029168755.2. Lineage (NCBI taxonomy): Eukaryota > Viridiplantae > Streptophyta > Magnoliopsida > Poales > Bromeliaceae > Tillandsia > Tillandsia fasciculata. The sequence goes on along the minus strand of JAQOTM010000086.1, from coordinate 403,227 downwards.
AAAGGCATCCTCTTCTAAGTCTTCAGGTTACGCATTGAAATCAACTAAAGAAGAAGACGCGGATTCATCCTCCTCGGACGACGACGAGAACCTTTCTATGGAGGACTTTGAGAAGCAGCTCGCTCTCTTGACAAGGAAGTTTCGCCGCAACTTTCGAAGGGGTAATTCAAGCAAAACTCCATCCTTCGGAAAGTCGAAGAAAGGCAAGGGTTCTCAAGCTACAAGTCAAGAAAGCAAGAGAACTTCTCAAAGGATAAGAAAAGTTCAGAGGGACAAGTTCAGTGCTTCAAATGTCGAGGCTACGGCCACATTTCAACGGAATGTCCCAACAAGAATCCGGCAAAGAAGAAGGCGATGCAAGTCGTTACTTGGGATGACAACTCCACGTCAAATGAGTCATCCTCAAGTGATGAAGAAGACAACGCGACAGCTTTCCACGCGTCCACTACATCTTCACCCTTCATGTGCTTAATGGCAAGTACATCCGACTCATTGTCCAACTCCACTGTTGAAAAGATTGCAACGGACGATGAATCAGATGATTCGGAAGGTGAAGATTTTGTTTTAGCCTACCACAGACTTTTGAGGGATTCAAAGAAACTGGCTAAACAAAACAAGGGGTTGAAAGGGAGATTGCAGGATCTCGAAGAAGAAGTAAAAAGGGTAACCTCTCTCTCAACCGATCTTGAAGTGGAAAGGGACAATCTGATTAAAACAAATGTTTCCCTTCAAGAGTCCAATGAGCATTTCGAGAAGAATTATATAGATATGGTGAACAAAGCGAATTACTTCTTGAAGCTCAACGGCGAGGCTCGACAGGAAAAATTGGAAATGACGGAGACCATACGCCAACTGAAGGATGACTTAAAGAGATTTTCTTCTGGAAGGAGTAAGTTGGACAGACTTCTTGGTCTTGGTCAAACAAATAAGTTCGGCCTCGGATACACTCAAACTGGAGACATTCCAAGTTCGAGTGGGACAGTATTTGTGCCTCAGTCGGTATCTCCTCCTCCGACACCGGATTCACGACAAGCAACGACAACAAACCTACTTCATCCTCCTCGGGATCGTCAAGATCTAAGGTATGTTTTCGTTGTGGCATTTCAGGGCACATAAGGAGAAATTGCAAGACGGGAGCCAAACGCACACCTCAAGCACCTCTTGCAATGACTACCAAAAGGGTGATTCCTCGGAAATCAAATGCAATTCATTTGAAGGAAAAGACCCTTGGTAGTACACCGCTCAAGACGACATCATCAAGGAGCAGCAATTCTTCAAGCAAGACGCTTTCACCTAGGAGATCAACTTTCCGATCATTACCGACGCATTCCAAAAAGGTTTGGGTGCGCAAAGGTGAAATTTTCCCTTGTCTTGCTACCAATGTTTCCTTGCATGCATATGATAGTTCGTCTTGGTATCTGGATAGCGGGTGTTCCCGTCATATGACCGGTGATAAAAACTGTTTTCAAACATTTGAGAAAAACTCCGGAGGACTTGTTGTTTTCGGAGATGGTCGGTCATCCAAAATTGTTGGAAAGGGAACGGTAGCTATTCCAGATGGCCCGGTTCTAGATAATGTGTTATTTGTTAATGGCCTTAAGACTAACCTCATAAGCATCAGTCAACTTTGTGATAATGGTTATTCAGTTAATTTTTCATCTGATAAATGCACTGTAACTGACATGAACCATGCTTTCTTTTTAAAGGGGGTTAGATCAGAAAACAATTGTTATGTAGTTCCTCTAAGATTTCTGAAAAATGTAACCTAGCATCTTTGAAAAATGAAACACTTTGGCATGAAAGGCTAGGTCACATAAACTTTAAGGAACTTGTTAGAATTTCGAACAAAGATGTGGTCAAGGGGGTTCCTAAACTTTCTTTTGAACAAAACCTTGTGTGTGGCGGTTGCCAAAAGGGAAAACAGTCTAGGACTGCACACAAGAACTTGAACCACATAGGTACAAAACGGCCTTTGGAACTTTTGCATATGGACTTAATGGGGCCAACTCGTCAACCATCTCTGGGAGGTAAATGGTATATTTTCTTATTGGTTGATGATTTTCTAGATATACTTGGGTAGCATTTTTAAAAGAAAAAGCTGATACCTTTGATTCTTTTCTCGAAATCTGCAATCGTATTATGATTGAAAAGAATGAAAGGATTACTCGAGTTAGGAGTGATAGAGGTGGGGAATTCATAAATTCCAAATTCATTGATTTTTGCACTTCTAACGGCATTAAACATGAATTCTCCGCACCTTACACACCTCAACAAAATGGTGTAGTCGAGCGCAAAAACAGGGTCGTACAGGAGATGGCACGTGTTATGCTTCATAGCCGGAACTTACCTTTATATTTTTGGGCTGAAGCGGTGAACACTGCTGTCTATGTTATCAATCGAGTGTATTTGCGCCCGGGGACTTTGAATACACCATATGAACTATGGTTTTGTAGAAAACCTAACATCAAATATTTTCGTATCTTTGGGAGTCGGTGTTTTATTTTACGTGATCGCGAAAATCTTGGAAAATTTGACTCTCGAAGTGACGAAGGGATTTTCTTAGGTTATTCTACAAACAGTAGAGCATATCGAGTTTTTAACTTAGAATCTAAGACGATCGTAGAATCGATAAATGTTAAGGTAGATGAAGCTTTTCACTTTGAATCTGAAAAATCTACCCTCGATATCTCTCTTGATGATGATACACCTGCTAATGCATCTTCTTCTAACAATTCTTTCGATAATAATGATGCATCTAACGGTTCTTCAAGTTCATCTGATGTGCAGGAATCATCTCGTGTACCTCCGTCTACTCCTCTACCTCAAACGTTACGCATCTCCAAGGATCACCCTGAATCGAACATCATTGGAGATCCACAAGAAGGAGTTAGAACACGGAGACAATTGGTTTGCGGATTTGCATGCTATGTATCTCAAATCGAACCAAAGAATGTTGATGAAGCTCTCCAAGATGATTACTGGATTAAAGCAATGCAGGAAGAGCTCCATCAATTCGAGCGAAACAAAGTCTGGGAATTAACGAAGCCTCCGAAGCAACACAATGTGATAGGTACCAAATGGATCTTCAAGAACAAGAAAAATGAAGAAGGTACTATCATCAGGAACAAAGCAAGGTTAGTTGCTCAAGGCTACTCTCAAGTAGAAGGTATAGACTTTGATGAAACTTTCGCCCCTGTAGCTAGACTCGAGTCCATTCGTATATTGTTTGCGATTGCTTGTCATTTTAAAATCAAATTATTTCAAATGGATGTAAAGAGCGCCTTTTTAAATGGGTTTTTAAATGAGGAAGTTTATGTGGCTCAACCGAAAGGTTTTGTGGATCATAAACTACCTAACCATGTTTTTCGTCTGAAAAAGGCTCTTTACGGTCTGAAACAAGCACCGCGAGCATGGTACGAAAGGTTGACAAAGCACCTTTTGGAAAAGGGCTACACTCGAGGGGGAGCTGACAGGACTCTCTTTGTGAAGCATTATCAAAACAATTTCATAGTTGCTCAAATCTATGTCGATGACATTGTTTTTGGAGCAACAAGAGATAATGATGCTTCTAAATTCGCGGAGACCATGGAAAGCGAATTTGAGATGTCCATGATGGGCGAATTGACTTATTTTCTTGGATTACAAGTTAAACAAAACGATGAAGGTATACACTTGTCTCAATCCAAGTATGCACTGGAGTTGGTCAAAAAGTTTGATCTTGAAAATTCTAAGGATTTTCCAACTCCAATGGGAACTAGCCATAAGGGACTTGGAAGTGAATCACATAGTGAGAATGTAGACGAGAAACTGTATCGCAGTATGATTGGAAGTCTACTATATCTCACGGCTAGTCGCCCGGATATATCCTTCAGTGTTGGGATTTGTGCGAGATATCAATCAGCACCGAAGGAGGTTCACCTGAAAGCGGTGAAGCGGATCATCCGATATATCAAAGGTACAATCAGTTTCGGAATTTGGTATCCTATGGGAACGACTTTGGATATTGTTGGATACTCAGATGCCGATTGGGCTGGATCAGTGGATGACCGGAAAAGCACGAGTGGTGCATGCTTCTATCTTGGCCATTGCCTTGTCGCATGGCACAGTAAAAAGCAGAATTGCATAGCACTCTCGACTGCCGAAGCGGAGTATATTTCTGCTGGAAGTTGTTCAACCCAATTGATTTGGATGAAAAGCGTGTTGAGCGATTTCCGGATTTCAACAACTTCGGTAAACATTTTGTGTGACAACACTAGTGCTATTAACATTTCAAAAAACCCTGTGTTGCACTCTAGAACAAAACATATTGAACTTAGATATCATTTTCTTAGAGAGCTAGTTGAATCAAACATTCTTCAACTGTCATATATTTCAACTGAGGATCAATTAGCCGATATCTTAACAAAACCTTTGGATCAAAAACGTTTTATTCACTTGCGTAAAGCAATTGGCATGCTTTCCTTGAAATAATCTCTTTTGAAACCTTTGCTTAGGTTAGGTTTTGTTTTTGTTTTTTTTTTGTTTTGTTCTTTATCTATGTTTGGTACATAGGATATTAATTGAGCATAAATCATAATTGACTTTAATTGCATCTTTTTATGCATTTAGAAATTCATTATGCTTTTGATATCATAATGTTTCAATGTTGCAATGATCATTTACGTTAATTAAACTATCTTTTAAGTGATCAAAGTCAATTTCTCTCTCAATGATCTCTTGGTATAGTCATTATCATATTTGATTGCTTAGTCGAGTATGAATTCGAGATCAATGGTTTGGTTGAATACCTTATATATTAAATAATTGATAGCCAATTGAGGGGGAGTCAATGAAATGTAAAATGCTCAAAAGATGTGGAAAGAGTTACATCCCAATGAGGAGTGTGAAAACTACCACCACATGGAGAAAATGAAAGAAAGAAAAAGATACTCCATGAATGCAAAGCAAATTTTTGTTTTGAAATTGTTGATGAAATGCATATTGAAATACTTGACTCAGTCGTATTTCATGGTTGGTATAAGGTGGGATTTTTTTTTAAAGATGCTCAAAGAGCCACTCCTTCAACAGATTGTCTAGATATATTATCTAACTTATCTGGGATTTCAAACATCTATTGATCTTGGTATTTCATTTTCTTTACCAAAATTGATGATTTGATAAAGGCATTACACATAAGATCAGGATAGATGTAATTGAACTTGTTCAACTTTAAGTGTTTTAACTTTCGTAAATTTTCGTTTCATTTTTGGATATTTTTGATAGATTTTGTATAATCTATTTCTTGTTGTATGAAACGATGATTTTTGTTTAAAGTTGACATGGTAAAGTGCTTACATACTTTTTCTGGATTTTATGGAATTTTTCTGAATTTTTCTGCAGAAAAAGTTGAAGCCGATCCGGATCGTGGTAAGTGATCCGGATCCCGAACGCAGGATTCTTCCTGCGGGTAGCCGATCCGGATCACAATCTCGATCCGATCCGGATCACGGCTAGGGTTTTTATAAGAACAAAGAGGATTTAATTTCTTTTACCCTAATCTTTTGTTCTAAAATCTCTAGAGCTTCTCTCTCTAGATTTCTTGCGTTTTGGAGCCTCCAAACTCAAAGTTCTTCGGATTCAAGTAAGTTTTATTGATCAAAACTCGGTTTTTACAGTTTTTCATCAAACGTGAGTTGAAAAATTGGAACTTTTTCGTTTGTGAATTGTTTTTGATCAAATTTCTTTTGAAATAAGAACTTAGGGTCAATTAGCTTTGCTTTTATGCTGGGTTTTCTCAAGATAAACGAGTTTTTAAGCATGGATTTCTAAAAATTCGGTTTTAGGGCATAAAAGAGGAATTTTTGTAAATCATGGGATTGATCTATTTTTAAAATTCTTTTTGGAAAACTAATTTGATTCTTGGCTTCTCTACATGATTATGATTGTCTAGGTACAATGTTTTCAAACTTTTCAAAATTGACGATTTTTCATGTGTTCTTGAGTTGGTTTTGCACAGGACATTTTCTAAAACTCAAAGCACTGTCAGCAATGGTGATCACCTGGATCATTTTCTTACTTGCTGCCATGGTCCATGTGAAGGATGGTGCCAAACCAAAAAGGGCCAAGAGAACCAAGAGAGCTGAAAATGATTCCGACACGGATTCGGAAACGGAATCGATTGACTGGGATAACCTAGAGATTGAGGAAGATGTCCCTATTGTATCCAAAGGGAAAGCACCTGCAGAAGCCTCAAAGACGACAAAGGCTCCTCCTACTGCTGCAGAAAAGGGAAAAGCTCCCATGGAACCAAGCTACATCAGAACAAGAACGAAAACTGGTGCAAGAAAGAGAGGCAGTGCTCAGGGAATTTCAATTGAGGAACCAATTGCTAGCCAGCCCCCTCCTCCGGAATTCATTAGCTCCACAAGAATCAAAGATTTTGAAAAAAGGGAATGCATTGGGGAAAGACATGTTAATGTCCAACAGATGAAGAATCGATCTGCAGAGTTTGGAGTTCTGTTTGACCAAGTCAGGCTTGCTCCAATTTGCAACTTTCCTGAAAAAACTGGGTACTGTCCACACTCAGTTCGCATGTTTTACCAGAATGCTACGAGTCTAATAGATCATGTGGACGGACGACGAGAATTTCATACCGTGGTTAAAGGTATCAAGATCAAAGTCACTCCCCAACTGATTGGAGAGGTGCTTAATATGAAAGCAAGATCTGATGGACTCCACTACCTCAAGAATCAGAGCTTCAACCCCAACTCGTGGAGAGTTGTAGTTAACGGAATCTGCGTTCCGGAAACTTTGTCTGCCGGAAATTCTGTTTTCTCCAAAGAACTTAAGAAAGAGTACAAGTACATAAACTTCATTGTCTGTTATAACATTCTTCCCAATATGAACACGAAAGTCTTCGATGGGATAGAATGATCTTTCTCTATCTTCTTGGAAACCCGACCATTTTAATGGGAGCAAACATGAATATTCCGTATCTCATTTGGCATAGGATGACGCGGTATGTCGAACACTCTCACCCCACAGAGCGACTACCATACCCAATGATTATCATGCGCATCCTTAGGAAGTTTAATGTGGATACAAGCGCGAGCTCTTACATGTATAGTTTGGGGACGATCAATGAAACAACGATAGTAAAGTCTCTATCGACAAACAAGATGATCCTCCATCTCCTCCAATCCGGCAACGAGCTCGACCCCAAGCAACTACTTCCACAGCCCCAGTTCCTCCTTCACAGCAGGCACCTCCATCCACCTCTGACGATGATGCCTCTGTCACCTCTATCTTTAAAGAACAACAGCGGCTGTCAAATGAACAGGAACGGATATCTGCTGAGTTCACTGAAATGAGAGGAGACCTTCATACTATGAAAAATGAGATGGAAATCCTCACTGCTTCACAAGTCACTCTGAATAAGTCCGTCTCATCAGTGAAGAAACTAGTGAAGAAGTTGTTTGCTAAGATGGGATGCACAACATCCGATGACTCCGACTCTCAGGAGTAACTTTATGTTTCAATCGTTTTGCTCTAACTTTGCAGGTTTTTCAATTTGATCTTTGCTTTTTGCAGGTATTTAATTTTTGTTTATCTTTTTAACTCCCTTTGTTTTGTAATCTTTGGCTTTATTTTGTGACAAAAAGGGGGAGAGAGTTAGAGAGAACTTTGAACAATGAATGATGTGACTTTGTGAACATGAAAGGTAAAGGTAAGTATGACCCCAACCTCAACTTTTGGTTTTTATTGGTTGATTGATTGCATGTCTCTACTAACTATTTGACTAACTATTTGGGCATGTATTATTACTAACAAGTTGATGTTGGACTAACACTTTGTGACATTTGGTTTTTGATTGCTTAGAAGATATGTTGGTTTTTAACTATGATTCTCTTACATATCTGAATTTTTCAAATGTCATGATGAGAATAAACTCTATCTCTGTATTTGGTTTTGCATGATTCAATTCTTGAGGTATCTAACGATTTCTTTTGTCAAGAATGATTTCTTTGTGCAGAGAGATTACAGATGTCTAAGTCTAGAGTCTGTTTTAGGAGTTTATCTCATGTTTTTAATTTTGGATCTCCATTGTAAATTTTTGTTGTATGGTGATAGCAACAAAAATATCTTTTTGAATTTTCTTTGTGGATTTGTGTTTTGTCACGAAACCGCCAAAGGGGGAGATTGTTACGGAATTTGAGTTGGCGTATTTCGTGAATGTATTAAGTCTTGAAGATTGAAGATGAAGAAACTTTGGATCGTATACCTCAATCTCAAGAAAGAAGAATTCAAAAGGATCAGGTACGTTTAACTAAAGATTTTGATGATCCGAATACTTCTTATAGTGTAGAAACACCTGGAAGAGGTTTTAATTGCTTAAACATCAAAAACTGGACATGGGACATGTTCAGGATCCGGATCAGGCTTGCAATCCGGATCCCGAAGGGTGTTGGTTCATACACTGGTTCAATCCGGATCGCAGCATTCCATGATCCGGATCCCGAACACTGGTTTTACCTGTGTGCTTCCTCGATCCGGATCAGGACTTGCAATCCGGATCCCGAACATGATGTTCTGGTAAAACTGTATGAACGATCCGGATCGGAGATTGTGATCCGGATCCCGAACCCTTGTTTTTCTGGAATCGTCTTTCTTGCTTCTGCGATCCGGATCGCAGTTCTTACAATCCGGATCGCCGTCGGTAAAATTCCAGAAAAGGCTGTTTTTGATCCTTATATTCTTCCAATGGTTTCTAACCTATAAATAGACCCTATGTCATTTTTTCTAGGGCATCCACATAGAGCCGTCATTATCAAATATCATTTTATACGGCCTAGATCCACATATAGAGAAGAAAGGAAATCAATAGATTTATTCTATGTTTCTTCATCTATATTGATTGATTTGATTCTAGGTTTTCCATACTCACATTTTGAGTAGAATCAAATCAATGAATACTTAGATGGTATTTCCGATCTATCTTTGATCTAAGTATTCGGCGGATCATCACCACCCAAACAAACAACGATTTACCCAAATCGGCGCGTGGACTCGCGTGGCCTTGTGGATTCAAGGTGCTACCGCTCTCGTGGATTCGGAGCGAGGTGCGTTCGTGGATTCGAAGCGTACTATTGGGTGAAGACCGTGGATTCGGTTGGACGTCGTGGACTCGACGTTGGACGCTGTGGATTCAGCGTTGGGCGCGGATCGTGGATTCGAGAAGCGTCGTGGAGCGAGCGGGAAGATCTACTAGGAGCGTATGAAAAAGGATGAGTCGTCTGTGAGTACGTTATATCACCTTGTACGTGTGTTAATTCTAGTGGATTTCGCCGTGTTATCGGTCCCGTGGTTTTTTACTCCGGTTTGGAGTTTTTCCACGTAAAAATCTTGCGTGTTCTTTTATTTTTCCGCATTGGGTTTTATAGCGCAAAGATTTTTGAGTGTTTATTGTTTACACCTATTCACCCCCCTCTAGGTGTTTTTTCCCCTATTTAGATCATCATAGTTATAACCCAACAGACCAAGGTAGTGAGATGGGATAGAATGCTGTTCTTATATCTCATAGGTCATCCCTCTGAGGCTGTAGGATTGAACATGAACATTCCCTACATAATTTGGAATAGAATGTCAAGATATGTTGTGCATCCTCATCCCTCTGAGCGACTTCCATTTCCATTAATCATCATGAGGATCTTGCAAAAGTTTGAAATTGATATCAGCTCGACATCATATCAACACTGTTGGGGGATGATCGATGAATCAACGATTGTGAAGTCCCTTCACAAATTGCCACATGTTGCTCCGACTCCTTCAACAGGGAAGAAACCGTGTGTGGGCACTTCTGCATCACCATCACAACCAGCACCCGCACCAGCGGACGAAGCATCAGTCTCATCCATCTACAAAGAACAACAACGTTTATCCTTTGAGCAGGAACAGATTTCGAAGGAACAGAAAAGAATTTCCAATGAGCTTGAGCTCATTACGGCAGCTCACATTACCATAACTAAGAAGGTCAATTCAATGAACAAGCTGGTGAAAAAGATGTTCTCTAAGATGGACTGCACGAGCTCTGAAGACTCTGAATCTGATAATTGATTACTTTTTGCCTCATTTTCTTTTTGTGCAGGATTTTAATCTTTTTGTGCAGGATTTCAGTTTTTAGTTTTTTTTTAATGTTCAGTTCTTAGTTTCTCTGTTAGCTTTAGTTCTCAGGTTTTTCTTGATTTTGAACTTTTTAACTCTCCTTAAATTTTGTATTTTTGGCTTAGTTTGTGACAAAAAGGGGGAGAGAGTTTAGAGAACTTTGTGAGACTTTGTGAGAACTTTGAACAAACTTTGACTTTGGTGAAAGGTAAGTATCACAACTTTAGGTTTTATCTTGTGATTTGTTGCATGTCCCTACTAACTATTCGACTAACTATTTGGACATTACTAACAAGTTGTTGATTACTAACAAAGCAAAGTTATGACATTTGAAATCTTATTGCTTAGAAGATATGTCAATGTTTGATTGTGATCGTATTACATATCTGATTTACTAAATGTCATGATGAGTATAAACTCTATCTCTGTTAGGTTTTGAATGCTAAATATTCTTGAGGTATCTAACGATCTCTTTTGTCAAGAATGATTTCCTTTTTGCAGAGAGTACAGATGTCTAAGTCTAGAGTCTGTTTTAGGAGTTTATCTCATGTATTTAATTTTTGGATCTCCATTGTAAATTTTTGTTGTATGGTGATAGCAACAAAAATATCTTTTTGAATTTTCTTTAGTGGATTTGTGTTTTGTCACGAAACCGCCAAAGGGGGAGATTGTTACGGAATTTGTTTTGGCGTATTTCGTGAAAGTGTTAAGTCTTGAAGATTGAAGATGAAAGAAGTTTGGATCATATACCTCAATCTCAAGAAAGAAGAATTCAAAAGGATCAGGTAAGTTAACTAATTAACTTTGGTGATCCGAATACTTCTTATAGTATAGAAACACTTGGATGAACTTTTATTGTCATAAAAATCAAAAACTGGTGTTCGGACATGTTCAGGATCCGGATCAGAGCCAGCGATCCGGATCCCGAAGGTTGTTGCTTCATACAATACTTCGATCCGGATCCTAGAAGATTCTGATCCGGATCCCGAATGTTAAGTTTTCTGAATTGTATGAACGATCCGGATCAGGCAATCCGATCCGGATCCCGAACCTTTGAGTTTCTGGACTTTGCCTGTTTTGTTGCGACGATCAGGATCGCCTAATCCGATCCGGATCGTCGTCATTTAAAAACTCCAGAAATGGTTAGTTTTTGATTCTTATCTCCTTCCAAATGTTTGTGAGGTCCCGGAATCCCCGGCGTGGGAGTTGCTGGTTGTTGGGCAGCTTTTAGTGGCCGTTGGGAGTGTTTGTGCGCGTGTCGGGCCCAAGTTATGGATTGGTGATGCAATTTGGGATTTAGTTGCATCGCTGGAGGCCTGCGGGATGTGTCGTTGTTGTTTGCGCGCAATTGGGACACGCGAGGTGGACTTCGGGCTTAAATGGAGACCCCGTGGGATTTGGATGACCCGTCGGGTGTTTAGAGGTGGTTTCGCGCGATTCGGATGTCAAAATTGGACTCCGGGCGAAGTTTGGATAAAAGTTTACCTCTCCGGTCGCCTTCGGGAATTTTTAGAGTTGAATTTGGCAAATCGGACTTTAAAAATGGACCCGGCGCGGAAATCGGATCGAGTGGACATTCGGCAATTTTTCGGGCGAGAATTTGGGAAAACGGACACCGTTTTCGGATTCAGCGCGCGAAATCGCTAAGAATGGACTATTTATTTGTTGGTTTTGGAGCCCGGGTGATTTGCGCGTTTTTCGAGGCAAAGCGGCGCGTGCGGAGTCCGAGGCGGCGCGGCGGCACGCTTCCCGAGGCGCAGCAGGCGCGCTGACGCGCGCGGGGAACCGCGCTCCGGCGCGGAACGCGCGGAGCCCGCCACGTGGCGGGCTCCCACTCGCGCCCGCGCGGGCGCGGGGGCACGCGTCCGTGTCACGGGCGCGTGTCCCGCGCCTGGGGAGGGCGCGGTGTCACGCGCGCGTGCGGCGCCCGGGCTGCGGGGCCACGTGGCGCGCAGGGTCGCGGCCACGTGGCCCGCCTTTTGGCCGCCTGGACCGGGTGCACACGCACGGGAGCGTGGACCGGGGTCTGGGCCTTCCTGATTGGCCCGAGCCGTGCACCGGCTCCGTGGACCGGCCTGGTGGACCGCCCCTTTTCCTCTCCTTTTCTTCTTCTTCTTCTTCCTCCCCGCACCGCCATTTTTCCTCTCTTTCTTTCTTTCTTCTGCAACCGAGAGCGAGAGGGAGTGAGGGTGGAGCTTGGGTGAGGTGCGGCGGCGCGGCGAGGACCTCGTTTTGCGTGCGAGGTCGTCCGGCGGAGCGTTTTGGCGACGGCGGCGCAAACGTGTAGGTCCCGTATGTTTGTTTTTCTGTATTTTTGTACAGTTTTTGGAGTGTCCTTTTAGACTGTTATTGAACCCCCGTGCACCGTTTTGCGTGCGGACCCCGTTTTGCGTGTGGATCCTGGCACTGTGCACCGTTTTGCGTGCGGACTCCAGCACTGTGCACCGTTTTGCGTGCGGACCCCGTTTTGCGTGTGGATCCTGGCACCGTGCATTGTTTTGCGTGCGGACTCCGGCACTGTGCACCGTTTTGCGTGCGGACCCCGTTTTGCGTGTGGATCCTGGCACCGTGCACCGTTTTGCGTGCGGACTCCGGCACTGTGCACCGTTTTGCGTGCGGACCCCGTTTTGCGTGTGGATCCTTGCACCGTGCACCGTTTTGCGTGCGGACTCCGGCACTGTGCACCGTTTTGCGTGCGGACCCCGTTTTGCGTGTGGATCCTGGCACCGTGCACCGTTTTGCGTGCGGACTCCGGCACTGTGCACCGTTTTGCGTGCGGACCCCGTTTTGCGTGTGGATCCTGGCACTGTGCACCGTTTTGCGTGCGGACTCCGGCACTGTGCACCGTTTTGCGTGCGGACCCCGTTTTGCGTGCGGATCCTGACACCGTGCACCGTTTTATGTGCAGACTCCGTTTCTGGTGCGGACTCCGGCGGCGTGCTCCGTTTTGCGTGCGGACTCCGGCGGCGTGCTCCGTTTTGCGTGCGGACTCCGACGGCGTGCCCCGTTTGCGTGCGGATCGCGTGGAGGCCAATTGCAAGTGTCTACGAGCAATTGGTGGCAAATCGAGGTGGGTGGGCTTATCTCCAAGCTTTATGGACTGTATAGTATTTCTACTGATGTAGGACTATGCATGATAGCTATTTCATTGTGTAGCATGCTAGATTATAGGAATTGTTATTCCTTTTAGTATCTGTTAATATAGCTATCTTGGAACTTGACCTAGCACCCCCGTCATATGTTGCATGTGTAACCAGACCAGTAGAAAACCCTCACTTGAGCTAGGGTTATTTATGCTTAGACATCCACACTGTTCTTTCATCCCTGAACATAGTGTTTCTCGCCCGGGTAGTGGGCCGAGAGGTCGGGACTTGCTTTTAGTGTGGGATGCTTTTGCACTCTTGCTTGGGAGCAGAGTGGAGTCTGGTAGTTGTAGCGGGTTGCTTATCTGTGCGGGGAGCCGTTTGGGTAAATGGTAGTCCCGAGAGGTCTTGTTTCCCTTTGATGCTGTCGTGGGAGGGAGCCGTTGAGTAGACGGTAGTCCCGGGCCGTCGAGTATCTTCCGGTCCGTCTTGTTGGGAACCGTTGGGGTTGACAGTGGTCCCAGGTCGTTGAGTGTTGTCCGACCCATTTTTGTTACCCCGAGTTGTGGGTCGTTCCTGGCTGTGGAGTATCTCCAGCCAGTGAGCTTTGTGCTGCGAGCTGTTGGTGAGGCTAGTGTCTTGTGTTTCGAGTTAGCCGATCAGCTGAGTCGTCGAGAGTGCTCCGACTACTATGCGAGATATTTGGGGATCTTGAGTCCTCCCGTTCTGAGAGTGAGCGTGGATTTGACTAGCCTGCATGTGCCAATATTTGATTACTCTATGCCGCGCCGTTTTCCTCAGTTGGAGCCGCGCGCCCTGAGATGCCACTGTGGATGCGATGGTTTGCCTGTTGAGGCAGTTTTGCGCGAGGGATGAGTTAGTCGGACAGGACGCCCCACGTAAATCCCGTCCTCATGTGGATGTGTGGTAGTGGGCAGGAGCGTTCCTAGTCGACAGGCGCGGGCTTGACTGAACCTTTGAGGTAGTCAGTTCGATTGGGACGTTTGAGCACCTTGGGTGCGAGTGGTCTCCTTTACTTTCATCTGTTCCACTTTTGAGTGTCTAGTTAGAGGCATGGTAGCTGTAGAGTAGATTCCAGCTTTTCTGTTCAGATTTCTTTGCCTGTTATCTTTTACCTCTGGTAGACTTGGTGGGCAGACCGTTGGACTTGTTGACGGCACCCACTGAGAACTACTGTGGGAAGTAGTTCTCACACCCGTCGTGGTGTCTTTTCCCCAGTGACTTCTTCTTCTGTTCCTGTGTTCCTGTTGCTGATCCTTCTGACCGAGGCGAGGGAGTCGCGAGCTAGTCCCCTACCCGTCGTTGGAGTATAGCGGTACCCCCTTCAGCGGAGAGCTTCAGTAGACTAGTTTACTACTTTTACAGTTTGAGAGACTGTTGTAGTGAGGATATTCTTGTATCGAGAGTTTGTACACTGATGTATTTATTGGAGATACCTCCCTTTTGAGTTTTGTATCAGAGGACTTTGTATACGATCGTATTTGGGAGATGGATATTGTATTATTTCAGTTGTACAGGGGTTGATCTTCAGCTTTTAGTAGTTTACTTTCAGCTCTCTGATATCTGTTTACTGTAGATGATTCTTTCTGCAGGTTAGACGCTTCGTCTGTACGGCAGTTTCCGTACAGATGGCGGATCTGTTGGCGAGCCCGGGTCGCAGTTTCGACCCCGGGGCGTGACATGTTTCTAACCTATAAATAGACCCTTTGATTCATTTTTTTAGGGTACCGAAAAAGAGGCCGTCAATTCCAAAAGGACGGTCAATCCACATATAGAGAAGAAAGGAAATACAGGATTTAATTCTATGTTTCTTCATCTATATTGATTGATTTGATTCTAGGTTTTCATACTCAGATTTTGAGTAGAATCAAATCAATGAATACTTAGATGGTATTTCCGATCTATTTCTAATCTAAGTATTCGGCGGATCATCACCACCCAAAAACAACGATTTACCCTAAATCGGCGCGTGGACTCGCGTGGCCTTGTGGATTCAAGGTGCAACCGCTCTCGTGGATTCGGAGCGAGGTACATTCGTGGATTCGAAGCGTGCTACTGGGTGAAGACCGTGGATTCGGTCGGACGTCGTGGATTCGACGTTGGATGCCGTGGATTCGGCATTGGACGCAGATCGTGGATTCGAGACGCGTTGCGGAGCGAGCGGAGAAGATCGACTAGGAGCGTATGGAAAAGGTTGAGTCGTAAGAGTGTACGGTAAATCACCTTGTACGTGTTTTAATTCTAGTGGATTTCGCCGTGTTATCGGTCCCGTGGTTTTTTACTCCAATTTGGAGTTTTCCACGTAAAAATCTTGCGTGTTCTTTTTTATTTCCGCATTGGGTTTTATTGCGCAATGATTTTTTGAGTGTTTATTGTTTACACCTATTCACCCCCCTCTAGGTATTTTTTCCCCTATTTAGATCTATATTACATATAACCCAACACAGACCGCTTTCCTGCTCGAGGTATCCGCCAACGCCGTGGCCCTGCCTGGGTGATCCAGAATGCTCAACAATAACCCAACGATAACTCCACGGTCACAATAGAAGGCATCACTAAAACTCACAGATCTCTCTTCCAACACTGGAAATGCTAGCATTGGCGCTGGTATCAGTCTCATCGTCCGATTGCCAAGCTCTCCTGGCACTGCCCAGTCCAAGAAGCCCCTTACCTTGACCATAATTGTCGACCTCGGCCAATTCCCAAATGGTATCCATATTGGCCGGATTTCCACCGCCGCCCCTACGGCTAACACAATGCGACCCAAGAAGGTATGCTTCAGAAGCTAAAACTTGTATCTCAATAACTTGGCATACAGCTTCTTTCACCCAAGCATTGTAGCACATTCATAAGTGCTCCTCGTGTTCCAAGTCGCTCCGGGAGTAAATCAAAATATCCTCGGGAAACACCACTCCCGGTCCATCCAAGTACAACTGGGATATACCATTCCTCAGATCTTGAAGTCATAGGGCATTAGTCATCCCATTTGGCCTCACTATGAGCTCATAATGCCCTTACCGAATCTTGAATGCCATCTAGGCGAAGTCCTCGGCTGTCTGATTCCAAGTAGATACTCGCATCATACAATAACTGCCGGAGTATAGCTCCATCAAAAGGTCCTAGATACCACCCAGACCTGTCTACACTCGAACCATAAAAGGACCCTCACAGTCGTGTATCAACGACGTGGCATCACCACCGTGTACCAACAGCGTGGCATCACCACCATATATCAACGGCGTGGCACTAGGTCAAACAGACCCCTCGATCCATCAGATCCTGCAACTGCGCCATCAGCTCTCTCAGCTCTACATGCGATATCCAATGAGGTGCTGTCGAGGGTGGCGCGGTTCCCCGAACCACGTCAAACTCAATCTCTATCTCCCTAACCGGCGGCATCACAAACAGCTCAGGTGAAATCACACCCGGGATCTCGTGGCAATAGAGATATCCTCGAGTCCCGGTGCCACCGTAAGCACCTCTCACACTGTCGCTAAAACCTGTGTGCTCTAACTCCGACTGCTGTGGTGAAATCCCACCCGCGACACTCGATCCACCACCGTGGCGCCCTCCAACCGGGCGGCACAGATTCATCCGCTCAAAGCAAGTGGTTGTCACTCAATCTGCCTGAAAATCAGGACTATCCACAAGGGAGTACGACCTCTGTCTCTGCTCACATTGAGGCGACGAATAAGGTCCTCCGCAGATAGCAAATCCACGCTACCGCTGCGCCACTCTGATATAGATTCTGATGTTGCCATCGGGGTCCACCCGATCGCTGGCATCTCAGGAACCCGTCATCCTGAAAAAGAAATCAGAAGTGCCTCTGCCGGCCGATCTGTCCTCCATCACCCGGCGCCAAGCGCCAATATCCTGAACTCGCCTCTAGCGGCAGATCCCTATCCAAAGGAACTGCAGCGCCACGCTCCATACACAATGACTACTCCATCGAGGCGTCAAAACCTGCAACGGAGGGACTGAATAACTGAAAGGTATCCTGGCGCAATCCACTCCCAATCACACACATGGCTCTCAATTGATCACTCCATCACCACCAACCACGACTCTGCCTCCAAAGGCTCCAAACTCAATCTTACGAGTCGGGGTGGTTCATCTGCCATCTGGCTCAATAGATCGATCGCATCCCCTCAGCTCACCAGCTGTCAACTATCCACCCTGCCTCGGTGCCTCGGCACTAAACATTGGCACAGAGGGGGCTACTCACTCCATCGGTGCCACAGAAATCCCCGCCCCTGAGGATACTGCAACCGGGTGGTCTCAGAAGGAAGCACTGTCGAGCTGCCCGCTGCTCCGACAACCGTGTCACTAAAACCAGCTGTTCGCTCTGCCGCTGATAGGCCTCAGACGATCCTGTCATCTGGGTCCGGAACTCTCTGACCTCAATCCGGGTATCCGGCCCAAAACCAACCGCTCAAGCTCAACTGCTATGACAGGAAGCACACGGGTCAAAACCCAGCGTCGGGGAGACACAGCTCGCCACGACGAAACTGCAAATCAGCACACAAAAGCCACTCGACCCAATCCAGCGAAAGTCTAGAGCATGTCACCCATTCCACATCATTATGTTGTCTGCAGCCAACATAATCACTTAGAAGAATAAACATGCTAATCACTCTTCCCGTCCCTTGGGAGAGGTATAAAACTCAATCAGGACTCTCGCTATAAATCACGACTCTCATGAAGTCAACCCAGGGTCAAACCATAAGCCTAGGGTTTCTAAGTCCACCATGACCTACAACCTAGGCTCTGATACCAACCTAATCTGTCACGCCCCGGGGTCGAAACTGCGACCCGGGCTCGCCAACAGATCCGCCACCTATGCCAAACCCCGCATACGCGAAGCGTCCTACCTGCAAGAAAAGTACTACAGCTAACAGATATCAGAGCTATAAATGAAAATCTGCTGTATAACTAAAATCAACCACTGTACAACTGGAAATAATACAACAATGTCCATCTCCCAAAAATGATAATCATACAATATCCTCATATACAAAATCAGAGCTCAACAGGGAGGTATCTCCAATAAATACATCAGTGTACAGCCGCTCAGTACATATCATGTCCTCACTACAACAATCTCTCAAAAGAGGAAAATAAAATAGCTAATCTGCTGAAGCTCTCCTCTGAAGGGGTACCGCTACTCTCCAACGACGGGTAGGGATCTAGCACGCGACTCCCTCGCCTCGATCAACTGTTACGGATTTTGAGTTGGCGCATTTCGTGATTGTATTAAGTCTTGAAGATTGAAGATGAAGAAACTTTGGATCGTATACCTCAATCTCAAGAAAGAAGAATTCAAAAGGATCAGGTACGTTTAACTAAAGATTAATGGTGATCCGAATACTTCTTATAGTGTAGAAACACCTGGAAGAGGTTTTAACTGCTTAAACATCAAAAACTGGACATGGGACATGTTCAGGATCCGGATCAGAAATTGCAATCCGGATCCCGAAGGGTGTTGGTTCATACTGTCACGCCCCGGGTGTAAACCAGAACCCGGGCTCAATCACAGATCCGCCGAGCACACGGTATTTCCCGTGTACACGAAGCACTGGTAACCTGCTCAGCTATAAGAAATATAATAAAGGAGCATACAACAGAGCTAAACTAAAACTAAAACATCTCAGACCAAAAGCTGGAAAGTGAAAGTACAATAAAGCTCTCAAATAAGTACATGTGTCTCTCCCAGCTCACGAAATAAATACAACCAGCTGGCAGGAGCCAGACCCAAATAAAAAGCAAATACAACTGTCTGAGAGTACAGGGGATACATCCAAAACTACAAAACTCGAAATCGGGAAAGTGACTATCTAATCAGCAATCCTCTTACCTCGATCCTGGGTAGAGGGTCTCGCAACTCCCGCAGAAGACTCTGCAAAACAAAGAGGGAAAAGAAAAGAGAAAACAGTGGGGGGTGAGAACTACTATAAAAACAGTAGCCTCCCCTAGTGGGTAGACCTCAAACTCATGCATGCCCACTAGGACTATCAGAGGCAAAATGCGAATGAAGGTGGTAAGCTACAAGTAATCCTACTGATGAAGAGCTACCACTAACATGCCTCAAAGATGCCTAGCTAAAGGAATAGCTAATGATATGCACCAGAATGTCACAGACTACAAGACCAACCCAATCGAACACCAGTAGCACTGGTACTGCCTGCTCTGCTGTCATCTCAAGAACCAGTAACTGATTGGCACACGGCACGATCCCAAAAGTATCCAATCGACCGGCACACGGCACGGCCCCAAAAGTATCCAATCGACCGGCACACGGCACGGCCCTAAGCCTACTCCGGAGTGGCACTCGAGGGGAGCGACCCACACGAGTAAAGTATGTAACCATAAGTATCTGATGTAGCAGGACTGGATCAAGACTCTAAACATGTGGGTAAGACCATCCACTAAAGAAGCCCGATCCCTCACCTCCAATCTGATGCAGTAGTAATGATAAAACTAATAAGCCGGTCAACCGCCCACAGTCCGCGGTTGCCGCCACACCCACTCATCAATCCCCAACTGTCCCAACTCTGAACATCTGACTACACAATCCCCTAAGACTAGACAACAGGAGAATGAATAAAAAGCATGGTTTCTCCTAAGTCAATTCCAGCATGTTTGTGTAGCAGAAAATGGTGGCCTAACTAGATGACCATTCAAGCATGCAAAGTCCTTTACTTGATAAAACCATTTCAATTACTCTAACATATGCAACAATAAGTGTTTAGAACCTCTGGTGTATATGTGGCATGACATATGATTCATGATACAATTTGGATGCATAATCTACCAGCAAGTTTCCCCTCTTTACAACATGAATTCTAACCACATGCTCAAACCTTCACTTAACATACAACATGATATGGCTTTAGTGTTATTCCCAATTAATTGAACTACATATCTAAAACATGGAAATACCGCTCACTAACTTGTAGCTTGCTAACAATGCAAATATTATCAAAGGGATATTAATCTCATTCAAGCATGCTTAATACATCCACAATTACTAACACATGATCAAGGCATTCCAATAGGCCTAGTGACATTCACAAGTAGAAGGTTCACAACATCACCCACCTCGAGCGCTAATCCAAGTCCCCAAATGCGGATCCCTCGCTCTGTCCAAAAACTCGTCACAAATCTGTACAACATACCCCAAAGGAAAAATACATAAGCTATTCATCCTCATTTTCCCCAAAATCTGTCCCCTAAAACCACAGTCCAGAGTTCTCCAATTTTTACCTGCGAAAGATGCCCAGAAAAATCCAAGAAAAATACTATCGCGATCCTCGCGACGAGCCCGTCGAAATGAGTACCTGCACGCCCAAATCGGAGTTTCCTACGCTGAGATAAAAATCCGACAAGGGGAACACCCCAATCCAAACTGTACAAAATTTCTGTAACAAAGAACCACAGAAAAAGGAGATTCTCACCTTCGTGAAAAATCCAGAAAAATCTGAGAAAAATCCAGGAGATTCCTTGCGAAATGTAGATGAATTTTGCCTTTTGAATCGCCTCGTTCCGATGCCTGAGCGCAAAGTTACAGCCAGAACACTGCGGTGCTGTCCAACAATCCGCGAAGAAAAATGGGTCAAATGGGAGCTCGAAAAACTCAAAGATCAGCACGGAAATCGAGGAAGCTCGAAACACGGAAGTTGAAGTCCTACCAGTCGAGAGTCCGATGGCGCAAAAATCGTCGAAAAAGGAGGTCGGGGTGAGTCGGGGGAGCCCAAACACTGAAAAGGGACGAAGCGGGTCGAAGATGAACAAGCGTCGCGCCGCGCCGTAAAATAGCTAACCTCGGGATGCGTGCCTCCGTAAATCCTCAAAGTCCTCCAATGGATAGTATACTGTGAGGGGAGAAACTTCTCTGAAGAATGCTCTGCGAAAATGGGGTCCAAAAAGCCAAAAGAACGAACAGGGAAAGCTATTTATAGGCCCAGCCCATATGCTGTTGGGCCGGGTTTTCGGGCGCAGGTTTCGGGCGCACTGCGCCCGGAAACCCGGTTGTACGCCTCCCGTCCGACGCGCCCGAAACTCCCAGGAGCGGCCACGTCACCCCAAACAGGGGACAGCAAATCCAGGCGGCCCGCTGTGCGCCGCGTGTCCCCTCGCGGTCAGCGGGGGTAGGTACGGCCGCCCAACCACGAGGCGACACGTGGCGCACTCGAGTGCGGCCGACCGCCCGCCTGGCGCCACTGTGCGCGCGCTGTCCCGAGGCGCCCCACTGCGCACACCGTGGACCGCGCCCACGTGAGCCAACGAATCCGAAGCCGCCACGTGTCATGCGCCCGGTCTACCGCAACCCCGCAAAACCGGTGAGCCGTGCCGCGTGCGCCGGCCTATCAGGGCACGCCACGCGTCTCCCGCCCGCGGCCCATGCACCGCCGCGCCACCCCGTGGACCGAGCTGCGTGAGCCGGCCAATAATAGGCCGCCACGTGGCTCAGGCCGGTCCACGAGTCTCCCCCATGCACCGTATAACCCCGAAAACTTCCGGAAGCCCGCTTTTGGTCATCCGGACTCCAAATTCAACAAGCTAATAGCCGTTTTCAAGCGTTTTTCCGCGCTGAATCCAAATCCAACCTCCGTTTGGCCAAATTAAATTTCTAAATTTCGGCAAATGCAGCCGAAGGCCCAAACAGCTACAAAGTCTCACAGGGTCCATCTGTGGCACTCCTTTGATGCACCATGGGCCAGACACCAACACTAGGTGTTAAACAAAGTGGATTCATCGGAAAAGTTGCATGGGGAAAAACCAGAACACTACATCCTCCCCTACAAGGAAAAGTTTCGTCCTCGAAACAAAATCATACCTCAGGCTGGGGCCTCGAACAAGTAGGGGTAAGCATCCATCATCGCTGACTCCAGCTCCCAAGTAGCCTCGCGCTCATCATGACTGCTCCAGAGGATCTTCACATAAGGGATGGCTCGGCTGCGCAACTCTCTAACCTCCCGGTCCAAAATCCTCAGCGGTCGCTCGACGTAACTCAAGTCCTCGGCGATCTCCAATGGGGCGAAATCGATAATGTGCGACGGGTCAAACACATACCTCCTCAGAGTCGATACATGAAACACATCGTGGACACCTGCTAACCTGGGAGGAAGTGCAAGCCTGTAGGCAACTGGCCCTATGCGCTCCAACACCTCGAAAGGTCCAATATAACGAGGGCTCAGTTTCCCACGAATACCAAATCTCCGAATCCCCTTCGAAGGCGAGACTTTCAAAAAGACATGGTCGCCCACCTGGAACTCTAAGTCTCGCCGTCGAGTATCAGCATAACTCCTCTGTCGACTCTGGGCAGTCTCGAGATGTCGTCGTACCAATCTGACCTTTTCCTCTGCCTCAAGTAGTAGATCAGGACCCAAGGTCTTCTTCTCACCCACGTCACTCCAATATAGGGGTGACCGACACTTGCGTCCATACAACGCTTCAAACGGAGCCATCTGAATGCTCGCTTGATAGCTGTTGTTGTACGCAAACTCAACTAATCCCAAGTGTCGGTACCACCCTCCTCCAAAGTCCAGAACGCAGGCTCTCAACATATCCTCGAGGGTCTGAATCGTGCGTTCTGACTGTCCATCAGTCTGTGGGTGGAAGGCTGTGCTAAACCGGAGCTGTGTCCCCAAGGCTGTCTGTAAACTCCTCCAGAAATGCGAGACAAACCTCGGGTCTCTATCTGATACGATGGAAACGGGTACCCCGTGCAATCTGACCACCTCAGCCAAATAAACCTGTGCCAGTCGATCCATCGACCAAGTCATCTGAACCGGCAGAAAGTGAGCGGACTTGGTAAGCCTGTCCACGACTACCCAAATAGCATCCGCTCCTGTCTGTGCTCTCGGCAACCCGGTGACAAAATCCATGGTAACATGTTCCCATTTCCATTCAGGGATTGGGAGACTTTGTAACTTGCCAGCAGGTACACGATGCTCAGCCTTTACCTGCTGACAAGTTAAGCAGTGGGCTACAAATCTCCCAATGTCTCTTTTCATCCCATTCCACCAAAACTGTGCCTTGAGGTCCCTATACATCTTAGTCCCACCAGGATGTATGGTATAAGGTGTATAGTGGGCCTCCCTCAAGATCTGCTCTCGAATCTCTGAATCTATAGGCACGCAAGCTCGGTCCCTGTACCGCAGTACTCCCGAAGCATCAACTGTAAAATCCCCTGTCGAACCGGTCTGGACCTGCTCTCGAATCCTCATCAGGTGGGGGTCCTCACTCTGTTTCTCCCGAATCCTGTCCAACAGAGTGGGCTGCACGACTAGAGACATAAGTCTAGCAGAGACCCCAGGGGACACAACCTCGAGCTCCAGCCGCCTCATCTGCTCTAGTAGTGGCGCCTGCTCAGTGATCATCAAGGATAGACTCTGTACTGCTCTCCTACTCAGGGCATCAGCAACCACGTTGGCCTTGCCAGGATGGTATAATATGTCCACATCGAAGTCCTTCAATAATTCCAACCATCTGCGCTGCCTCAGGTTGAGCTCCTTCTGTGTAAACAGATACTTCAGGCTCTTGTGGTCAGTGTATATCTCGCAGTGCTCCCCATACAGGTAATGGCGCCACAACTTCAATGCGAAAATCACTGCAGCTAGCTCCAAGTCATGGGTAGGGTAATTCTTTTCATAATCCTTCAGTTGCCGAGAGGCATAAGCGATTACCCTACCCTCCTGCATCAGCACGCAACCAAGTCCACTGTGCGATGCATCACTATAAATCACGTATCCTTTCCCCATAACAGGGAGGGAAAGGATAGGAGCCGTCATCAATCTGTTCTTTAATTCCTCAAAGCTCCTCTGGCAATCCTCACTCCAAACAAACTTAATCCCTTTTCGCGTCAGACGAGTGAGGGGTGTGGAAAGTTTCGCAAAACCTTCCACAAACCGACGGTAATATCCCGCCAAGCCCATAAAACTGCGGACCTCAGATACCGTCGTCGGTCGGGGCCAATCCCGGACTGCCTCAATCTTCGCCGGGTCTACTGCCACTCCAGTGGCTGAAATCACATGGCCCAAAAAGACAACCTCCCGAAGCCAAAATTCGCACTTAGACAACTTGGCATACAACTTCCTCCCTCTCAGAAGTTGCAGCACAATCCTCAAGTGCTCCTCATGCTCAGCATCGCTCCGGGAGTAAACCAGGATATCATCAATGAAAACGACGACGAACCGATCCAAGTATGGTCGAAAAATCCTGTTCATTAGATCCATAAAAGCAGCAGGGGCATTTGTTAATCCAAAAGGCATGACGGTGAACTCATAATGCCCGTACCGCGTCCTGAACGCCGTCTTTGGGATGTCCTCAGCCTTCACCTTCAATTGGTGGTAACCAGACTGTAAATCAATCTTGGAGAAGACACAAGACCCTTGCAGCTGATCAAATAAGTCATCAATGCGCGGCAAAGGGTACTTGTTCTTGATGGTCACTTTATTCAGCTCCCGGTAATCAACACAAAGTCGAAGTGAACCATCCTTCTTCTTCACAAATAGCACCGGCGCTCCCCACGGCGATACACTCGGTCTTACAAAACCTTTATCCATTAAGTCCTGAAGTTGCGCCTTTAACTCTCGCAGTTCAGCCGGTGCCATACGGTAAGGAGCCTTAGAGATTGGCGCAGTTCCTGGGACTACGTCAATCAAAAACTCAATCTCCCTATCCGGCGGCATGCTAATCAGCTCAGGAGGGAACACATCCGGGAACTCGTGGACAATAGGGATATCCGCGAGTCCCGGTGCCGCCGTAGGCTCCTTAACCACAGAAGCCAAAAAGGCCACGCATCCACTGCGCATCATCTGCCTCGCACGGGATGTCGAAACTATCGAGGCGAAGAAAGCACTCTGGCACCCCCTGTAAACAAACATCTCCTGGCCTGGCTCGCTAAAAGTCACAGTCCTCGCGGCACAATCAATCGTCGCGAAATAGCGAGTCAGCCAATCCATCCCAAGTACAATATCAAAGTCTCGCAGCTGACTAAGGACCAACAGGTCCGCTGGCAAAATCCAAGACTCAATCTGTACAGGGCTAGCCCAACAACACTCCTCTACATGCAATGTATGAGCAGGAATCTGTACCTCTAATGCATGTGGCAACCGATCTAACTCTAGTCCATGAGATGATGTAAAAGATCTACTAATAAAAGAATGTGATGCACCGGTATCAAATAAAGTGCGAGCTCTAATGCCGAAAAGTAAAGTGATACCTGCCACCACGTGATCGGCTGCCGCGGAGTCCCCTACCTGAGCGGAGTAGACTCGCCCGCTCTGAGCTGGTGGTCGCTGATCTGCAGGGTGGGAGGAAGGAGCCCTACTCGCTGGAGTATAAGGCCGCTGCTGTGGCACTGAAGGGGCTGAGGCTGAGGAAGGAGCCGTCGACGCCGCGTAAGGGCAAGCAGCTCGCATGTGACCAGACTGTCCACAAGTATAACAGCGTCCCCATCGCTGATCGCAAGTACTGGGATAGTGCTGCCCCCCACAGAAAATACATCTATCTGACAGCTGGGGCTGTCGGGACTGCTGCTGTGGTCTCCGAGACTGCTGCTGTCACGCCCCGGGGTCGAAACTGCGACCCGGGCTCGCTGACAGATCCGCCATCTGTACGGAAACTGCCGTACAGACGAAGCGTCTAGCCTGCAAAAGACAAAACTACAGCTACACAGATATCAGAGCGGATAAAAAGCTGTACTATAAAATTTCACAACTACAAAGTTGCTACAATACAAAGCCTATCTCCCAAAATCAGGCGATACAAATAGAAATCCACCTATACAATATCTACAAATCCAAATGGGAGATAGCTAAACAGGAACTAAAACCAACTCCCACAATCCGGGATGGTACATCTACCTCTCTATAAAGTAACAATGCTGGTAGGGAACTATCACGCGACTCCCTGTCCTCGGTCCGTCCAAACAGCTCGGCAGGAACGGAAGAAAGCCTCAGCAACCTGTCACCGACAGAGGGTGTGAGAACTACATCCTACAGTAGTTCTCAGTGGGTACCGTCTCCAAGAATCACGGTCTGCCCACTAAGTCTACTAGAGGCATAAGATAACAGAAAAGACTGAGATAATATAAATAAGCTGGAAAAGAATCTACAGCTATCATGCCTCTATCTACTATGCTCAAAAGGAAGAGACTATGGATGATGGTATGCAGCCACTCACTGCTGACAATATGTCACTAGTACTATGCCCAAGACACTCTACTATGACACATGCTATACCAACACTCTCTCAGTGTGACCCAAATCTCATCGACTGCCCCACAGGGTCCAGTCCAGTCAAGTAACCCAAATCTCATCGACTGCCCCACAGGGTCCAGTCAAGCCTGCGCCCCCTGGTGTATCAACCAGGGTGTCCAAACGGACAAACTCGATATCTCACACAGTGACCCCATGGTAGCTCGGCCAGGGGTATCAATATCTCACACAGTGACCCCATGGTAGCTCGGCCAGGGGTATCAAGCGACCTCTAGTATATAAACTAGGCGCATCATCGCAGCCTCGTCAGGCTCGGAATCATCAACGCACCCGGGGCGTGGTTCGAGGGGTGCGACCCCACCGAACTCAAATATCTCAACAGTATCACTGTCTCACAAGTGGCTCCTGCAGGCTATAGTCCTCGATCAAACAGATCGGTATCTCGATGCTCAAAGCACTACTCAGTCGGAGAACCCTCTACGACTCAATCTCACAACACTGACCCACTCAGCGAAAGTACCACACAACTGGGACCACCGTCTCTCCCAACGGCTCCCACAAGAACCCCCACTCACTCAACACACAAACTCACGGCCGGAGATGCTCCACGGCCAAATCTACGAAGGGTCCGAAACCCCGGGAGACTAACATCTACGTCCCCTAGAGAGAAAACAGCCCTTAGAACCCAGATCACTCGAATCCGCTCGGGTGGATAAGTTTATAAGAAACCATGCCATTTATTTCAGAAAACCATTCGATCTGAAAGAAATCCATCTTTTTAACGATTTTTAGTCTTTTTAGGAAAACCCTTTGAAATCAAGTTTTATGCCCAAACCTCGAAGCTAACGCCCTCGTTCTATCAAACAAGAACAGACTCAGGCAACCTTGCGAGGCTTGGAAGAAACATTGGCTGACTAACATCATGTATTCGTCCAAAAAGGTTCTGGGTTCTAAGGTCCTGCTAACACACGTGCACCACGCTCACAACAGGGTGGTGACGAGAAGAACAGCGAAAAGGAAAACCCCGGGACCACCGTTTACCTGAAACGGTTCCCCAAAACACTAACACTGGCCTAATCCAGCCACCAGACTCCACTCGGCCCCCCGGGCCCGAGTGCAACACCCGTCCCACAACACTCTGACCTCTCGGCCCACTACCCGGGCGAGGAACTCTATGTCCAGAAGGATATAAAAAGTGTGGGATGTCTAAAGCATAAAAGAACCTAGCCCAGATTAAGGTTCTCTAACAGTCTGGTCAAACACATGCACATATGACGGGGGTGCTAGTCAAGTTCCAAGAAAACGCTTAAACTAGCATGCAATTCTATTACAATAGAATTAGAAGGAAGTCCGTAGACTTGGAGAGAAAACCAACCCACCTCAGCTCGCCCCCAATTGCTTGTCGACACTTGCAATTGGGCTCAGCGGACCTACCTGGCCTCCAAGGGTCCGCACGCAACGCGAAGCCCGATGCCAGAATCCGCACGCGAATCGGAGCACGCAGCGACCAACCACACGACCGCGCGCTCCGCGGATGCTAAAAACCGCACCGCAAGCTGCCAGAAGCGAAGAAATCGCAAAATCAATCAAAACGGTGAAAACCGAGCATCCGACAGCGAAAAACGGCCTCCGTCGGCGAAAACAGCCTCCGTCAGCGAAAACCAGCGCCCGACGGCGAAAAACAACACGCGGAGGCGAAAAACAGCTCCGTCGGCGAAAAACAGCGCCCGACGGCGAAAAACAGCACGCGGCGGCGAGAAACAGCTCCGTCGGCGAAAAACAGCGCCCGACGGCGAAAAACAACACGCGGCGGCGAAAACAGCTCGAAAACTGCTTGCGGAAATAGCCCGCGAAATCCTGCGAAACTGCTCGCGAAAATCCTGCGAAAACCGCTAGCGAACTGCTCGCGAAAACCCTGCGAAAACTGCTAGCGAAGCCGCTCGCGAAAACCCTGCGAAAACTGCTAGCGAAGCCGCTTGCGAAACTGCTCGCAACCTGCTCGCAAAACCAGCGAGAAACGGCTTGCGAAAAACTGCTCCGTCGGCGAAAAACTGTGCCCGACGGCGAAAAACGGCTCGCGGCGGCGAAAAAACAGCGGCCGACGGCGACCAACGGGCTCCGACGGCGAAAACACGGTGCCGGCACGCAAACCGAGGAGTCGCCCGCCGTCCGGGAGCTCGCCGAGCGGCGAAAACCCAGCCGCGCGACGAGGGAGGCCCGCCGCACGGCGCCCAACCAAGCAGCGCCGCGCAGCGACCCGCTGCGCGGTGCCGGAGCGCGCCGCGCAGCGCCCAGCGGCGCTGCGCGCGGCGCCCAGCGGCGCTGCGCGCGCAGCCCGCAGCGCTGCGCGCACCCCCGCGCGCCCGCGCAGGCCCGCCGCGGCCCGCGCGGCCTGCGCGCCCGCGCGCAGGCCCGCGCGCGGCCCGCGCGCGGCCCTGCCGCGCGCGGCCATGCCGCGCGCGCCTGCGCGCGGCCATGCCGCGCGCGCCTGCGCGCGGCCCAGCGGTGCCGCGCGCGCCCGCGCGCGGCCCTGCCGCGCTCGCCCGCGCGCGGCCAGGCAGTGCCGCGCGCCCCCTGCGCGCGGCCCTGCCGCGCGCTCCTGCGCGCGGCCAGGCAGCGCCGCGTGCTGCCCTTTGCTGCACGCGGCGCCGCGCCCAGCGGCACGTCACCGCAGGGTGCTGCCAACAGCGGCACCCTGGCGCCGCGCGTGCGCCGTTGCGCGCGCGCGCGGCCGCCGGCGACGGCGAACCTCTACAAATAAAATAAAAACCCGAAAAATCCGATAAAATCCCGAAATCCAAATTTAGCTTTTAAAAACCAATTAAAATCCTCAAAGCTCTCCAAAACACAAAAATCCACATTCAAAAAACCCAAAAACTGAATTTGCTTACCTTATCGACGCTCGCCGCACGCCCACGAGCTCCTCTCGGTCTCCAACGGCGAGTCCCAAAATCCGAAATGCTCCAAACCCCTTCCTTCCTCTTTTTCTTCTTCTTCTTCTTCTCCTTCCTCTCTTTTCTTTCCTTTCTTTCTTTCTTCCTTTTTCCTTCTTTCCTGCTGCAGAGGGAGGGCTCCTTTTATAAAGGTAAAAATCCGATTTAATTAATTTTCTTAATTAATTAATTCCGTAAAACCAACTCCAACTCACTTTTCGACCTCGGGCTCTCCGCCGTTGCCCGGAACCTCTCGAACTCCGCTGTAAATCGCAAATACACGTGCTCACAGCTTTTTTCTCTCCAAAAAGCTCAACCGTTGAGTCGGGGTGCTCAAATCAATTACCGGCTCCGAAATTGCCAGTTCCGACTCACTTTTTGCCTCCGGGTCCTCCGCGTCAGTCCGGAACCTCCCGAACCTCGCTGTAAATCAAAAGTACACGTGTCCACAGCTTTTTCTCTTCAAAAAGCTCATCCGTTGAGTCGGGGTGCTCAAATCAATTACCGGCTCCGAAATTGCCAGTTCCGACTCACTTTTTGCCTCCGGGTCCTCCGCGTCAGTCCGGAACCTCCCGAACCTCGCTGTAAATCAAAAGTACACGTGTCCACAGCTTTTTTCTCTTCAAAAAGCTCATCCGTTGAGTCGGGGTGCTCAAATCAATTACCGGCTCCGAAATTGCCAGTTCCGACTCACTTTTTGCCTCCGGATCCTCCGCGTCCGTCCGGAACCTCACGAACTTCGCTGTAAACTGGAAATACATCTGTTCCAAGTGTTCCTAATTTTCCGGCACTCCACTGTGCAGTCGGTAATTCCCAAATCACATCCTCAAACGGCATACAAAGCCCGGAAAAACCCCGAATCGAGCTGGAGCTTCCGCGTTGATCCGAATCAACCCGGCATCAACTGTAAACTCAAATGCAACCTGCCCACGGCAACTCTCTGCTCCAAGCCATCAGTGAAGTCGGCGCGCTATCCAAAAGACCCGGTACTCTACAGCTGCTGCTGCTTGCCGCTGTGACTGCCGCTGTGACCCCTGCTGTCGCGACTGTGACCTCTGCTGCTGCGAGTGCTGCTGCTGTCGCTGGGGCTGCTGCTGCTGCTGCTGCTGCTGCTGCTGCGGGGGCCTCTGGGATCCCCCAGGCCCTCGCCGCTCCGAACGCCCACGGCCCGAAAACTGAGGCGGTGGCGGCCGGGGCGGCCTCCAGGAACTGGCCTGTCCCCCATCATCTGTCGCTGGTCGCTTCCTCTCAGAACTCTGAGCGACCAGGCCTCCACGTCTAGAGACAACGTGGTCACCCCTCTCGACCCACTCGGCATGATCCACTGCCTCCGATAAAGTCTGGAGCCTCTGGGCGTGCACCAAGGTATAGATCTCAGGGCGCAGTCCTGTCTCAAAAAGCTCCACCTGGTGCGGCCCATCCCTGGCGACATAAGGCACGCAGTTGAGCAACTGCGTAAACTCCTGGTGATAGTCCCACACTGACCGATCCCCTGCTGGAGATTCTTCAAGTCATCTTCTATCTTTTTCTTCACGCTCGTGGAGAAGTAAGTGTCGAGGATCATCCGCCTGAACTCCGACCACGGTAGCTGCCGGGTAATCTGGAACTCCAACGGCTCGACCCGGCGCCACCAAACATCTGCATCCCCCTCCAGACAATGCACAGCCATATGAACTCTGTATTTCGGGTCAATGAAGAAGTCTTTGAATAACTTCTCCATTGACGCCAACCACGATCCAACCTCCCAAGGGTGGGTGCTCCGTCCAGAGAACCCAGGTGGTCCTCGCTTGCAAAACTGAACGAGTTTGTCAGCAAACTCCCGCTCCTCCACTGTGGTCAAAGGCCTGAACGCTCACTGGGCCCCGCTGCTCGATGACGGTGCCGAAGGGATAGGTGGAATAACTGGTGGTGCAACTGGGGGTACAGGGGCCGCTACAGTAGTAGGGGGAGGTGCCCCAACCTGGGCAAGCAACTGCTCGAACCTCTGCTCCTGACGGCGGTGACTCTCCGCCAACTGGGCCACCATGGCCCTCAGCTCACTAATCTCGGACGGCCCAGACTGCTCCGGCTCCTCCGGGGGTATAGGAGTACCCCAGGTAGGGATCTGCCGCCTAGGAGGCATCCTGTCACACAAGAAACCACGGGTCAGTAAACAAAACCACTCTCGACCCAATCCAGCGAAAGTCATGGTCATCCTCCTATTTCTGTGACCTTATGTTGTCTGCAGCCAACATAATGGTTCCCCAGAATTAGGATATGCCAGTCCCTCTTCACTCACAGGAAGAGTTTAATACAATAAATTACCGACTTCCGCAAAATATCACGTCACTCACGCCCTGCCATCCTAGGGTCTGTCCAATGCCTAGGGTTTCCTAAGTCCCGACTGACCTATCCCTAAGCTCTGATACCAACTTAATCTGTCACGCCCCGGGTGTAAACCAGAACCCGGGCTCAATCACAGATCCGCCGAGCACACGGTATTTCCCGTGTACACGAAGCACTGGTAACCTGCTCAGCTATAAGAAATATAATAAAGGAGCATACAACAGAGCTAAACTAAAACTAAAACATCTCAGACCAAAAGCTGGAAAGTGAAAGTACAATAAAGCTCTCAAATAAGTACATGTGTCTCTCCCAGCTCACGAAATAAATACAACCAGCTGGCAGGAGCCAGACCCAAATAAAAGCAAATACAACTGTCTGAGAGTACAGGGGATACATCCAAAACTACAAAACTCGAAATCGGGAAAGTAACTATCTAATCAGCAATCCTCTTACCTCGATCCTGGGTAGAGGGTCTCGCAACTCCCGCAGAAGACTCTGCAAAACAAAGAGGGAAAAGAAAAGAGAAAACAGTGGGGGGTGAGAACTACTATAAAAACAGTAGCCTCCCCTAGTGGGTAGACCTCAAACTCATGCATGCCCACTAGGACTATCAGAGGCAAAATGCGAATGAAGGTGGTAAGCTACAAGTAATCCTACTGATGAAGAGCTACCACTAACATGCCTCAAAGATGCCTAGCTAAAGGAATAGCTAATGATATGCACCAGAATGTCACAGACTACAAGACCAACCCAATCGAACACCAGTAGCACTGGTACTGCCTGCTCTGCTGTCATCTCAAGAACCAGTAACTGATCGGCACACGGCACGATCCCAAAAGTATCCAATCGACCGGCACACGGCACGGCCCCAAAAGTATCCAATCGACCGGCACACGGCACGGCCCTAAGCCTACTCCGGAGTGGCACTCGAGGGGAGCGACCCACACGAGTAAAGTATGTAACCATAAGTATCTGATGTAGCAGGACTGGATCAAGACTCTAAACATGTGGGTAAGACCATCCACTAAAGAAGCCCGATCCCTCACCTCCAATCTGATGCAGTAGTAATGATAAAACTAATAAGCCGGTCAACCGCCCACAGTCCGCGGTTGCCGCCACACCCCACTCATCAATCCCCAACTGTCCCAACTCTGAACATCTGACTACACAATCCCCTAAGACTAGACAACAGGAGAATGAATAAAAAGCATGGTTTCTCCTAAGTCAATTCCAGCATGTTTGTGTAGCAGAAAATGGTGGCCTAACTAGATGACCATTCAAGCATGCAAAGTCCTTTACTTGATAAAACCATTTCAATTACTCTAACATATGCAACAATAAGTGTTTAGAACCTCTGGTGTATATGTGGCATGACATATGATTCATGATACAATTTGGATGCATAATCTACCAGCAAGTTTCCCCTCTTTACAACATGAATTCTAACCACATGCTCAAAACCTTCACTTAACATACAACATGATATGGCTTTAGTGTTATTCCCAATTAATTGAACTACATATCTAAAACATGGAAATACCGCTCACTAACTTGTAGCTTGCTAACAATGCAAATATTATCAAAGGGATATTAATCTCATTCAAGCATGCTTAATACATCCACAATTACTAACACATGATCAAGGCATTCCAATAGGCCTAGTGACATTCACAAGTAGAAGTTCACAACATCACCCACCTCGAGCGCTAATCCAAGTCCCCAAATGCGGATCCCTCGCTCTGTCCAAAAACTCGTCACAAATCTGTACAACATACCCCAAAGGAAAAATACATAAGCTATTCATCCTCATTTTCCCCAAAATCTGTCCCCTAAAACCACAGTCCAGAGTTCTCCAATTTTTACCTGCGAAATATGCCCAGAAAAATCCAAGAAAAATACTATCGCGATCCTCGCGACGAGCCCGTCGAAAAGAGTACCTGCACGCCCAAATCGGAGTTTCCTACGCTGAGATAAAAATCCGACAAGGGGAACACCCCAATCCAAACTGTACAAAATTTCTGTAACAAAGAACCACAGAAAAAGGAGATTCTCACCTTCGTGAAAAATCCAGAAAAATCTGAGAAAAATCCAGGAGATTCCTTGCGAAATGTAGATGAATTTTGCCTTTTGAATCGCCTCGTTCCGATGCCTGAGCGCAAAGTTACAGCCAGAACACTGCGGTGCTGTCCAACAATCCGCGAAGAAAAATGGGTCAAATGGGAGCTCGAAAAACTCAAAGATCAGCACGGAAATCGAGGAAGCTCGAAACACGGAAGTTGAAGTCCTACCAGTCGAGAGTCCGATGGCGCAAAAATCGTCGAAAAAGGAGGTCGGGGTGAGTCGGGGGAGCCCAAACACTGAAAAGGGACGAAGCGGGTCGAAGATGAACAAGCGTCGCGCCGCGCCGTAAAATAGCTAACCTCGGGATGCGTGCCTCCGTAAATCCTCAAAGTCCTCCAATGGATAGTATACTGTGAGGGGAGAAACTTCTCTGAAGAATGCTCTGCGAAAATGGGGTCCAAAAAGCCAAAAGAACGAACAGGGAAAGCTATTTATAGGCCCAGCCCATATGCTGTTGGGCCGGGTTTTCGGGCGCAGGTTTCGGGCGCACTGCGCCCGGAAACCCGGTTGTACGCCTCCCGTCCGACGCGCCCGAAACTCCCAGGAGCGGCCACGTCACCCCAAACAGGGGACAGCAAATCCAGGCGGCCCGCTGTAAAGTACCGGGTCTGCGGATAGCGCGCCGACCACTTGGATGACTTGGAGCAGAGAGTTGCCGTGGGCAGGTTGCATTTGAGTTTACAGTTGATGCCGAGTTGATTCGGATCAACGCGGAAGCTCCAGCTCGATTCGGGGTTTTTCCGGGCTTCGTATGCCGTTTGAGGATGTGATTTGGGAATTACCGACTGCACCGTGGAGTGCCGGAAATTTAGGAACACTTGGAACAGATGTATTTCCAGTTTACAGCGAGGTTCGTGAGGTTCCGGACTGACGCGGAGGATCCGGAGGCAAAAAGTGAGTCGGAACTGGCAATTTCGGAGCCGGTAATTGATTTGAGCACCCCGACTCAACGGATGAGCTTTTTGAAGAGAAAAAGCTGTGGACACGTGTACTTTTGATTTACAGCGAGGTTCGGGAGGTTCCGGACTGACGCGGAGGACCCGGAGGCAAAAAGTGAGTCGGAACTGGCAATTTTGGAGCCGGTAATTGATTTGAGCACCCCGACTCAACGGATGAGCTTTTTGGAGAGAAAAAGCTGTGAGCACGTGTATTTCGATTTACAGCGGAGTTCGGGAGGTTCCGGGCAACGGCGGAGAGCCCGAGGTCGAAAAGTGAGTTGGAGTTGGATTTGTGGAATTAATTAATTAAGAAAATTAATTAAATCGGACTTTTGCTTTATAAAAGGAGCCCTCCCTCTGCAGCAGGAAAGGAAGAAAAGGAAAGAAAGAAAAGGGAAGAAAGAAAGAAAGGAAAAGAGAGGAAGAAGAAGAAAAAGAGGAAGAAGGAGCTTGGAGCATTCTTGGATTTTTGGACTCGCCGTTGGAGGCCGCGTGGAGCTCGTGGGCGTGCGGCGAGCGTCGACAAGGTAAGCAAATTCAGATTTTTGGGGTTTTTGATTGGATTTGTGCTTTGGAGTTTTGATTTGGGTTTTTAAAAGCTAATTGGATTTATTGTGGATTTCGGGATTTTGTCGGATTTATCGGGGTTTTATAGTTTTTGGTTCGCCGTCGCCGGCGGCCGCGCGCGCGCGTGCAACGGCGCACGCGCGGCGCCAGGGTGCCGCTGTTGGCAGCACCCTGCGGCGACGTGCCGCTGGGCGCGGCGCCGCGTGCAGCAAAGTGCAGCACGCGCGCTGCCTGGCCGCGCGCAGGTGCGCGCGGCGCTGCCTGGCCGCGCGCAGGAGCGCGCGGCAGGGCGCGCGCAGGGCGCGCGGCGCTGCCTAGCCGCGCGCGGGGCGCGCGCGGCAGGGCCGCGCGAGGTGCGCGCGGCACCGCTTGGCCGCGCGCAGGCGCGCGCGGCATGGCCGCGCGCGGGGCGCGCGCGGCACTGCTTGGCCGCGCGCAGGCGCGCGCGGCATGGCCACGCGCGGGCGCGCACGGCAGGGCCGCGCGCGGTGCGCGCGGCACTGCTGGGCCGCGCGCAGGCGCGCGCGGCATGGCCGCGCGCGGCAGGGCCGCGCGCGGGCCTGCGCGGGCCGCGCGGGCCGCGCGCGGGCCGCGCGGGCCTGCGCGGGCGCGCGGGTGCGCGCAGCGCAGCGGGCTGCGCGCGCAGCGCCGCTGGGCGCCGCGCGCCGCGCCGCTGGGCGCCGCGCGCAGCGCCGCAGGGCGCAGCGGGTCGCTGCGCGGCGCTGCTTGGTTGGGCGCCGTGCGGCGGGCCTCCCTCGTCGCGCGGCTGAGTTTTCGCCGCTCGGCGTGCTCCCGGACGGCGGGCGACTCCTCGGTTTGCGTGCCGGCGCCGGGTTTTCGCCGTCGGAGCCCGTTGGTCGCCGTCGGCCGCTGTTTTCGCCGTCGGCCTCGGTGTTCGCCGTCGGCTGCTGCTGTTTTTCGCCGACGGAGCTGTTTTTCGCCGTCGGGCGCTGTTTTTCGCCGACGGAGCAGTTTTTCGCAAGCTGTTTTCGCAAGCCGGTTTTTGAGCAGATTTTCGAGCAGTTCTTCGCGGGCGGTTTTCGCGAGCAGTTTCGCAGGGTCTTCGCGAACTGTTTAGCTAGCAGATTTTGTGCTGTTTTCGCCGTCGGGCGCTGGTTTTCGCTGACGGAGCTGTTTTTGCCGACGGAGGCTGGTTTTCGCCGCCGCGCGCTGTTTTTCACCGTCGGGCGTTGTTTTTTCGCCGACGGAGCTGTTTTTCGCCGCCGCGTGCTGGTTTTTCGCTGACGGAGGCTGTTTTTGCCGACGGAGGCTGGTTTTTCGCCGCCGCGCGCTGTTTTTCGCCGTCGGAGTCTGTTTTTCACCGTCGGGCGTTGTTTTTCGCCGACGGAGCTGTTTTTCGCCGCCGCGTGCTGGTTTTCGCTGACGGAGGCTGTTTTGCCGACGGAGGCCGTTTTTCGCCGTTGGATGCTCGGTTTGACCGTTTTGATTGATTTTGCGATTTCTTCGCTTCTGGCAGCTTGCGGTGCGGTTTTTAGCATCCGCGGAGCGTGCGGTCTTGTGGTTGGTCGCTGCGTGCTCCGTTTCGCGTGCGGAATCTGGCATCGGGCTTCGTGTTGCGTGCGGACCCCTTGGAGGCCAGGTAGGTCCGCTGAGCCCAATTGCAAGTGTCGACAAGCAATTGGGGGCGAGCTGAGGTGGGTTGGTTTTCTCTCCAAGTCTACGGACTTCCTTCTAATTCTATTGTGATAGAATTGCATGCTAGTTTAAGTGTTTTCTTGGAACTTGACTAGCACCCCCGTCATATGTGCATGTGTTTGACCAGACTGTTAGAGAACCTTAATCTGGGCTAGGTTCTTTTATGCTTTAGACATCCCACACTTTTTATATCCTTCTGGACATAGAGTTCCTCGCCCGGGTAGTGGGCCGAGAGGTCAGAGTGTTGTGGGATGGGCGTTGCACTCGGGCCCGGGGGGCCGAGTGGTGTCTGGTGGCTGGGTTAGGCCAGTGTTAGCGTTTTGGGGAACCGTTTCAGGTAAACGGTGGTCCCGGGGTTTTCCTTTTCGCTGTTCTTCTCGTCACCACCCTGTTGTGAGCGTGGTGCACGTGTGTTAGCAGGACCTTAGAACCCAGAACCTTTTTGGACGAATACATGATTTTAGTCAGCCAATGTTTTCTTCCGAGCCTCGCAGGGTTGCCTGAGTCTGTTCTTGTTGGATAGGACGTGGGCGTTAGCTTCGAGGTTTGGGCATAAAACTTGATTTCAAAGGGTTTTCCTAAAAAGACTAAAAATCATTAAAAAGATGGATTTCTTTCAGATCGAAAGGTTTTCTGAAATAAATGGCATGGTTTCTTATAAACTTATCCACCCGAGCGGATTCGAGTGATCTGGGTTCTAAGGGCTGTTTCCTCTCTTGGGGACGTAGATGTTAGCCTCCCGGGGTTTCGGACCCTTCGTAGATTTGGCCGTGGAGCATCTCCGGCCGTGAGATTGTGTGTTGAGTTGAGTGGGGGTTCTTGTGGGAGCCGTTGAGAGAGACGGTGGTCCCAGCTGTGTAGTACTTCCATTGAGTGGGTCAGTGTTGTGAGATTGAGTCGTAGAGGGTTCTCCGACTGAGTAGTGCTTTGAGCATCGAGATACCGATCTGTTTGATCGAGGACTATAGCCTGCAGGAGCCACTTGTGAGACAGTGATACTGTTGAGATATTTGAGTTCGGTGGGGTCGCACCCCTCGAACCCCGCCCCGGGTGCGTTGATGATTCCGAGCCTGACGAGGCTGCGATGATGCGCCTAGTTTATTTACTAGAGGTCGCTTGATACCCCTGGCCGAGCTACCATGGGGTCACTGTGTGAGATATTGATACCCCTGGCCGAGCTACCATGGGGTCACTATGTGAGATATCGAGTTTGTCCGTTTGGACACCCTGGTTGATACACCAGGGGCGCAGGCTTGACTGGACCCTGTGGGGCAGTCGATGAGATATGGGTTACTTGACTTGACTGGACCCTGTGGGGCAGTCGA
Organism: Tillandsia fasciculata; assembly: GCA_029168755.2. Lineage (NCBI taxonomy): Eukaryota > Viridiplantae > Streptophyta > Magnoliopsida > Poales > Bromeliaceae > Tillandsia > Tillandsia fasciculata. The sequence continues at coordinate 364,895 of JAQOTM010000086.1, read as the reverse complement.
TGAGATATGGGTTACTTGACTGGACTGGACCCTGTGGGGCAGTCGATGAGATTTGGGTCACACTGAGAGAGTGTTGGTATAGCATGTTCAAGTAGAGTGTCTTGGGCATAGTACTAGTGACGTATTGTCTGCAGTGAGTGGCTGCATACCATCATCCATAGTCTCTTCCTTTTGAGCATAGTAGATAGAGGCATGATAGCTGTAGATTCTTTTCCAGCTTATTTATATTATCTCAGTCTTTTCTGTTATCTTATGCCTCTAGTAGACTTAGTGGGCAGACCGTGATTCTTGGAGACGGTACCCACTGAGAACTACTGTAGGATGTAGTTCTCACACCCTCTGTCGGTGACAGGTTGCTGAGGCTTTCTTCCGTTCCTGCCGAGCTGTTTGGACGGACCGAGGACAGGGAGTCGCGTGATAGTTCCCTACCAGCATTGTTACTTATAGAGAGGTAGATGTACCATCCCGGATTGTGGGAGTTGGTTTTAGTTCTTGTTTAGCTATCTCCCATTTGGATTTGTAGATATTGTATAGGTGGATTTCTATTTGTATCGCCTGATTTTGGGAGATAGGCTTTGTATTGTAGCAACTTTGTAGTTGTGAAATTTTATAGTACAGCTTTTTATCCGCTCTGATATCTGTGTAGCTGTAGTTTTGTCTTTTGCAGCCTAGACGCTTCGTCTGTACGGCAGTTTCCGTACAGATGGCGGATCTGTCAGCGAGCCCGGGTCGCAGTTTCGACCCCGGGGCGTGACACCGCTGTGCGCCGCGTGTCCCCTCGCGGTCAGCGGGGTTAGGTACGGCCCGCCCAACCCACGAGGCGACACGTGGCGCACTCGAGTGCGGCCGCCGCACCGCCTGGCGCCACTGTGCGCGCGTCTGGTCCTCCGAGGCGCCCCACTGCGCACCGTGGACCGCGCCAGTGAGCCAACGAATCCGAAGCCGCCCGTGTCATGCGCCCGGTCTACCGCAACCCCGCAAACCGTGAGTGACCGTGCCGCGTGCGCCGGCCTATCAGGGCACGCCACGAGTCTCCCCGCCCGGGCCCATGCACCGCCGCGCCACCCCACCGTGGACCGAGCTGCGAACTGAGCTACGAGCCGGCAATAATAGGCCGCCACGTGGCTCAGGCCGGTCCACGAGTCTCCCCCATGCACCGTATAAAACCCCCGAAAACTTCCGGAAGCCCGCTTTTGGTTCATCCGACTCCAAATTCAACAAGTATAGCCGTTTTCAAGCGTTTTTTTTTTTCCCGCTGAATCCAATCCAAAACCTCCGTTTGGCCAAATTAAATTCTAAATTTCGGCAAATGCAGGCCGAAGGCCCAAACATCTACAAAGTCTCACAGGTCCATCTGTGGCACTCCTTTGATGCACCATGGGCCAACACCAACACTAGGTGTTAAAAAAAAGTGGATTCATCGGAAATGTTGCATGGGAAAACCAGAACACTAACATACACTGGTTCAATCCGATCGTAGCATTCCATGATCCGGATCCCGAACACTGGTTTTCCTGTGTGCTTGCTCGATCCGGATCAGGACTTGCAATCCGGATCCCGAACACTGATGTTTCTGGTAAACTGTATGAACGATCCGGATCGGAGTTTGTGATCCGGATCCCGAACCCTTGATTTTTCTGGGATCGTCTTTCAAGCTTCGCGATCCGGATCGCAGTACTTACATCCGGATCGCCGCCCGTAAAATTTCCAGAAATGGCAGTTTTTGATCCTTATCTTCTTCCATTGGTTTCTAACCTATAAATAAACCCTATGTCATTTTTTCTAGGGTTAATCCACACAGAGCCGTCATTATCAAATATCATTTTATACGGCCATAGATCCACATATAGTGAAGAAAGGAAATCAATAGATTCATTCTATGTTTCTTCATCTATATTGATTGGTTTGATTCTAGGTTTTCCATACTCACATTTTGAGTAGAATCAAATCAATGAATACTTAGATGGTATTTCCGATCTATCTTTGATCTAAGTATTCGGCGGATCATCACCACCAAACAACACAACGATTTACACCAAATCGGCGCGTGGACTCGCGTGGCCTTGTGGATTCAAGGTGCTACGCTTTCGTGGATTCGAGCGAGGTGCGTTCGTGGATTCGAAGCGTACTAATAGGTGAAGACCGTGGATTCGGATTGGACGTCGTGGACTCTATCGACGTTGGACGCTGTGGATTCAGCTTGGGCTCGGATCGTGGATTCGAGAAGCGTCGGATCGAGCGGGAAGATCTACTAGGGATCGTATGAAAAAGGATGATCGTCTGTGAGTACGTTATATCACCTTGTGTTGTTTAATTTCTAGTGGATTTCGCCGTGTTATCGGTCCCCGTGGTTTTTTACTCCGTTTGGAGTTTTTCCACGTAAAAATCTTGCGTGTTCATTTACATTTCCGCATTGGATTTTATAAAAGCGCAAGATTTGTGAGTGTTTATTTGTTTACACCTATTCACCCCCCTCTAGGTGTTTTTTTTTCCCCTATTTAGATCATTATAG
>JAQOTM010000086.1:327703-362283 GCA_029168755.2 Tillandsia fasciculata | reverse complement strand
GCTACCACTGTTCCTTGCATGCATATGATAGTTCGTCTTGGTACCTGGATAGCGGGTTTCCCGACATATGACCCACGGATAAAAACTGTTTTCAAACTTTTGAGAAAAACTCCGGAGGACTTGTTGTTTTCGGAGATGGTCGGTCTTCCAAAATTGTTGGAAAGGGAACGGTAGCTATTCCAGATGGCCCGGTTCTAGATAATGTATTATTTGTTCATGGCCTTAAGACTAACCTCATAAGCATAAGTCAACTGTGTGATAGTGGTTATTCAGTTAATTTTTCATCTGATAAATGCACTGTAACTGACATGAACCATGCTTTCTTTTTAAAGGGGGTTAGATCAGAAAACAACTGTTATGTAGTTCCTTCTAAGATTTCTGAAAAATGTAACCTAGCATCTTTGAAAAATGAAACACTTTGGCATGAAAGGCTAGGTCACATAAACTTTAAGGAACTTGCTAGAATTTCAATAAAGATGTGGTCAAGGGGGTTCCGAAACTTTCTTTTGAACAAAACCTTGTGTGTGGCGGTTGCCAAAAGGGAAAACAGTCTAGGACTGCACACAAGAATTTGAACCACATAGGTACAAAACGGCCTTTGGAACTTTTGCATATGGACTTAATGGGGCCAACTCGTCAACCATCTCTGGGAGGTAAATGGTATATTTTCTTGTTGGTTGATGATTTTTCTAGATATACTTGGGTAGCTTTCTTAAAAAAAAAGCTGATACCTTTGATTCTTTTCTCGAAATCTGCAATCGTATTATGATAGAAAAGAATGATAGGATTACTCGAGTTAGGAGTGATAGAGGTGGTGAATTCATAAATTCCAAATTCATTGATTTTTGCATTTCTAATGGCATTAAACATGAATTCTCCGCACCTTACACACCTCAACAAAATGGTGTAGTCGAGCGCAAAAACAGGGTCGTACAGGAAATGGCACGTGTTATGCTTCACAGCCGGAACTTACCTTTTTATTTTTGGGCTGAAGCGGTGAACACTGCTGTTTATGTTATCAATCGCGTGTATTTGCGCCCGGGGACATTGAATACACCATATGAACTTTGGTTTTGTAGAAAACCTAACATCAAATATTTTCGCATCTTTGGGAGTCGGTGTTTTATTTTACGTGATCGTGAGAATCTTGGAAAATTTGACTCTCGAAGTGACGAAGGGATTTTCTTAGGTTATTCTACAAACAGCAGAGCATATCGAGTTTTTAACTTAGAATCTAAGACGATCGTAGAATCGATAAATGTTAAGGTAGATGAAGCTTTTCACTTTGAATCTGAAAAATCTACCCTCGATATCTCTCTTGATGATGATACACCTGCTAATGCATCTTCTTCTAACAATTCTTTCGATAATAATGTTGATGCATCTAACGGTTCTTCAAGCTTATCTGATGTGCAGGAATCATCTCGTGTACCTCCGCCTACTCCTCTACCTCAAACGTTACGCATCTCCAAGGATCACCCTGAATCGAACATAATTGGAGATCCACAAGAAGGAGTTAGAACACGGAGACAATTGGTTTGCGGATTTGCATGCTATGTATCTCAAATCGAACCAAGGAATGTTGATGAAGCTCTCCAAGATGATTATTGGATTAAAGCAATGCAGGAAGAGCTCCATCAATTCGAGCGAAACAAAGTCTGGGAACTGACGAAGCCTCCGAAGCAACACAATGTGATAGGTACCAAATGGATCTTCAAGAACAAGAAAAACGAAGAAGGTACTATCATCAGGAACAAAGCAAGGTTAGTTGCTCAAGGCTATTCTCAAGTAGAAGGTATAGACTTTGATGAAACCTTCGCCCCTGTAGCTAGACTCGAGTCCATTCGTATATTGTTTGCGATCGCTTGTCATTTTAAAATCAAATTATTTCAAATGGACGTTAAGAGCGCCTTTTTAAATGGATTTTTAAATGAGGAAGTTTATGTAGCTCAACCGAAAGGTTTTGTGGATCATAAACTACCTAACCATGTTTTTCGACTGAAAAAGGCTCTTTACGGTCTGAAACAAGCACCGCGAGCATGGTACGAAAGGTTGACAAAGCACCTTTTGGAAAAGGGCTACACTCGAGGGGGAGCTGACAGGACTCTCTTTGTGAAGCATTATCAAAACAATTTCATAGTTGCTCAAATCTATGTTGATGACATTGTTTTTGGAGCAACGAGAGATAATGATGCTTCTAAATTCGCGGAGACCATGGAAAGCGAATTTGAGATGTCCATGATGGGCGAGTTGAATTATTTTCTTGGATTACAAGTTAAGCAGAACGATGAAGGAATTCACTTGTGTCAATCCAAGTATGCACTGGAGTTGGTCAAAAAGTTTGATCTTGAAAATTCTAAAGATTTTCCAACTCCAATGGGAACTAGCCATAAGGGACTTGGAAGTGAATCACAAAGTGAGAATGTAGACGAGAAACTGTACCGCAGTATGATTGGAAGTCTACTATATCTCACGGCTAGTCGCCCGGATATATCCTTCAGTGTTGGGATTTGTGCGAGATATCAATCAGCACCGAAGGAGGTTCACCTGAAAGCGGTGAAACGGATCATCCGGTATATCAAAGGTACAATCAATTTCGGAATTTGGTATCCTATGGGAACGACTTTGGATATTGTTGGATACTCAGATGCCGATTGGGCTGGATCGGTGGATGACCGGAAAAGCACGAGTGGTGCATGCTTCTATCTTGGCCACTGCCTTGTTGCATGGCACAGTAAAAACAGAACTGCATAGCACTCTCGACTGCCGAAGCGGAGTACATTTCTGCAGGAAGTTGCTCAACCCAATTGATTTGGATGAAGAGCGTGTTGAGCGATTTCCGAATTTCAACATCTTCGGTAACCATTTTATGTGACAACACTAGTGCTATTAACATTTCTAAAAACCCTGTGTTGCACTCTAGAACAAAACATATTGAACTTAGATATCATTTTCTTAGAGAGCTAGTTGAATCAAACATTCTTCAACTGTCATATATTTCAACTGAGGATCAATTAGCCGACATCTTAACAAAACCTTTGGATCAAAAACGTTTCATTCACTTGCGTAAAGCAATTGGCATGCTTTCCTTGAAATAAACTCTTTTTGAAACCTTTGCTTAGATTAGGTTTTGTTTTTGTTCTTGTTTTTGTTTTGTTCTTTATCTATGTTCTGTACATAGCACACTAATTGAGCATAAATCATAATTGACTTTAATTGCATCCTTTTATGCATTTAGAAATTTATTATGTTTTTGATGTCATAATGTTTCAATGTTGCAATGATCATTTACGTTAATTAAACCATCTTTCTGTGATCAAAGTCAATTTCTCTCTCAATGATCTCTTGGTATAGTCATTATCATATTTGATTGCTTAGTCGAGTATGAATTCGAGATCAATGGTTTGGTTGAATACTTTATATATTAAATAATTGATAGCCAATTGAGGGGGAGTCAATGAAATGTGAAATGCTCAAAAGATGTGGAAAGAGTTACATCCCAATGAGGAGTGTGAAAACTACCACCACATGGAGAAAATGAAAGAAAAAGGATACTCCATGAATGAAAAGCAAACTTTTGTTTGAAAAATTGTTGATGAAACTCATATTGAAATACTTGACTCAGTCGTATTTCATGGTTGGTATAAGGTGGGATTTTTGATTTAAGATGCTCAAAGAGCCACTCCTTCAACAGATTGTCTAGATATATTATTTAACTTATCTGGGATTTCAAACATCTATTGATCTTGGTACTTCATTTTCTTTACTGAAATTGATGATTTGATAAAGACATTACACATAGGATCAAGATAGATGTAATTGAAGTTGTTCAACTTTAAGTGTTTTAACTTTCGTAAATCTTCGTTTCATTTTTGGATATTATTGATAGATTTTTCATAATCTATTTCTTGTTGTGTGAAACGATGTCATTTGTTTAAAGTTGACATGATAATGTGCTTACATACTTTTTCTGGATTTTACTGTATTTTTCTTAATTTTTCTGAAGAAAAAGGTGTAGCCGATCCGGATCGTGGAAAGTGATCCGGATCCCGAACGCAGGATTTTTCCCGCGTGTGGCCGGTCCGGATCACATTCTCGGCCGATCCGGATCGCGGCTAGGGTTCTATATAGAAACTTTCAGATTCGAGATTTCTTAACCCTAATTTCTGGTTTTCAAGCTTCTAGAGTTTCTCTCTCTAGATTTCTTGCTTCCTGGTGCTTCAAAACTCAAAGTTCTTTGGATTCAAGTAAGTTTTCATGATCAAAACTCGGTTTTTCACAGTTTTTCTGTTTTTTCATCAAACGTGAGTTGAAAAGTTGGATTTTTCTTCGTTTGTGAATGGTTTTTGATCAAATTTCTTTTGAAATAAGAACTCTGGATCAATTAGTTTTACTTTTATGCTGGGATTTCACGTGTTTAACGTGTTTTTAGGCTTCGATTTCTAAAAATTCGGTTTAAGGGCATAAAAGAGGAATTTTTGTAAATCATGGTTTTGATCTATTTTTAAAATTCTTTTTGGAAAACTAATTTGATTCTTGGCTTCTCTATATGATTATGATTGTCTAGGTGCTAATTTTTCAAATTTTTCAAAATTGACGATTTTTCATTCTTGAGTTGGTCTTCACAGGACACCTTCTTAAAACTCAAAGCACTAGAATCAATGGCATTCTCTTGGTTGATTCTGCTACTAGTCACGATGGTACTCACTCGACCAACCAACAAATTGAAGCGCGCCAAGAAAGTTCAACGAAAAGGAGAAGTGGAAGTTATAAGTGACACTGAACTTGAAAAGAACCCTGATGAAGTACACTGGGATATGCTGACTGATGATGATGATGATGAGGTATTGCCTTCAAAATCTAACCGAAAAGGGAAAGCACCAATGAATACTGGAAATGTTCCTATGTCTACTCCAATTATCTCTTTCAAACGGAAACGACTTGCTAGACGTTATGGATTAAGACGAGACACTAACATTGATGCACCAATAGCCCCTGACTCTCCGCCACGTGTTGAAGAAGTAGTCGTTAATTCTGACCGTCTTCGAGCTTTTGAACGACGTGAATGCATCGGAGAACGTCATGTCAACATTGAAGCCCTTCGCAATCATTCACCAGAATTTGGAAGATTGATTGAACAAGCTTCTCTTCTTCAAGTCTGCCGTTTTCCTGAACTTCTCGGATATTGTTTGTATCGTGTGAGAACCTTCTACACGAATGCGAGACATCTTCAGGAGACTGAAAATGGGTCTATGTATTTTTATACAAATGTCCTAGGAATGAAGCTTAAGATCACTCCGCAGTTAATTGGTGACGTTCTTGGAATGGAATCGAGCACATCGGGGATTAACTTTTTGAAAGGAAAAAGTTTGACAAAAGAATTGTGGCAAACTGTGATTGACAAGATTTGTCTGGAAGGAACCAAATCAGCTGATGGTAAGGGTGTAAGGTCAAAGTATCTACGACTGGAGTACCGATTTCTAAACTTCATCACGTGCTACAACATTTTGCCTAACATGCAGACCAAGGTTGTGAGGTGGGAGCGACTGCTATTCCTGTATCTCATAGGCCATCCCTCTGAGGCTAGTGGATTGAACTTGAATATCCCCTATATAATCTGGAATAGAATGTCAAGGTACATTGTGCATCCTCATCCGTCTGAGCGACTTCCGTTTCCTCTACTCATCATGAGGATATTACAAAAGTTTGACATTGATGTAAGCTCCACATCATATCAGCACAGTTGCGGGATGATTGATGAATCAACGATTGTGAAGTCACTTCACAAATTACCTCATTTTACTGACAAGAAACCTTGTGATGGCACCTCGGCCTCACCGTCTGAGCAAGAACCCGGCGAGACTGATGAAGCCTCACTAACTTCGATCTTCAAGTGGCAACAACGACTATCTGTCAAGCAAGAACAGATCTTGAAGGAACAGCAAAGACTTTGCAATGAGCTTGAAATCGTCACGGCAGCTCACATTACCTTCACTAAAAGGTCAACTCTATGCACAAGCGGATGACAAAGATGTTCTATAAATTGGGTTGCACGAGCTCTGACGACTCGGATTCTGACGAATGACATGATTTTATTCTTCTTCTTCTCTTTTTGTGCAGGATTTTGATTTTAGGATTTAGTTTGTGCATATCTTTAGAACCTTATGAACTTTTTGTTTACTCTCCTTACATATTGTAGCTCATGCTACGTTTTGGCTTGTTTTTGTGACAAAAAGGGGGAGAGAGTTAGCGAAAACAATGAACAATGAATGACAAGGTAAAAGGTAAGTATGAAAATGAATCTCAACTCAACTTTGTTTTTCTTTTGTGATTGTGACATGCTTCTATACTAACTATTTGACTAACTATTTGGGCATGTAATTTGACTAACAAGTTGGTGTTGGACTAACATACTTTGACATTTTGGTTTTTCAACTGCTTAGAAGATATGTTGGTTTTAACTATGTTTCTTTCACATATCTGATTCTTTTAAATGTCATGGTGAGATCAAACTCTATCTCTGCACTTGGTTTTTCTATGTTCCAATTCTTGAGGTATCTAACGAATTTGTTTGTCAAGAATGTTTTCTGTGTGCAGAGGTTACAGATGTCTAAGTCTAGAGTCTGTCTTAGGAGTTTATCTCATGTTTTTAATTTCTGGAACTCTTTTGTAAATTTTTGTTGTATGGTGATAGCAACAAAAATATCTTTTTGAATTTTCTTTGTGGATCTGTGTTTTGTCACGAAACCGCCAAAGGGGGAGATTGTTACGGAATTTGAGTTGGCGTATTTCGTGAATAGTTTAAGTCTTGAAGATTGAAGATGAAGAAACTTTGGATCATATACCTCAATCTCAAGAAAGAAGAATTCAAAAGGATCAGGTACGTTTAACTAAATAATTTTGATGATCCGAATACTTCTTATAGTGTAGAAACACTTGGAAGAGGTTTTAATTGCATATTCATCAAAAACTGGACATGGGACATGTTCAGGATCCGGATCGTGGACTTTCAATCCGGATCCCGAAAGGTGTTCGTTCATACATTGCTGCAATCCGGATCATAGCTTGGGCAGTCCGGATCCCGAATGGGGTGTTTTGTGAAAATGTATGAACGATCCGGATCGTGGATTATGATCCGGATCCCGAACAGGTGATTTTCTGGAAACTGCATTCTGTGCGTCTGCGATCCGGATCGTGGCTTATGCAATCCGGATCGCCGTCGGTAAAACTTTCCAGAAAAGTTTGTTTTTGATCCGAATATTCTTCCTAGGGTTTCTAACCTATAAATAGCCCTCCTATTTCATTTCTAGGGCATCGGAAAAAGAGCCGTCATTTTCAAATATCATTTTATACGGCCTTAGATCCACATATAGAGAAGAACGGAAATCATTAGATCTATTTAATGGTTCTTCATCTATATTGATTAGTTTGATTCTAGGTTTTCATACTCATATCTTGAGTTGAATCAAACTAATGAATACTTAGATGGTATTTCCGATCTACTCTTGATCTAAGTATTCGGCGGATCATCACCACCCAAACAAACAACGATTTATCCCAAAATCGGCGCGTGGACTCGCGTGGCCTTGTGGATTCAAGGTGTTATCGCTCTCGTGGATTCGGAGCGAGGTGCGTTCGTGGATTCGAAGCGTGCCATTGGGTGAAGACCGTGGATTCGGTCGGACGTCGTGGACTCGACGTTGGACGCTGTGGATTCAGCGTTGGCGGCGCGGATCGTGGATTCGAGAAGCGTCGTGGAGCGAGCGGAGAAGATCGACTAGGGGCGTATGGTAAAAGGTTGAGTCGTCTGTGAGTACGTTATATCACCTTGTACGTGTGTTAACTCTAGTGGATTTCGCCGTGTTATCGGTCCCGTGGTTTTTTACTCCGGTTTGGAGTTTTCCACGTAAAAATCTTGTGTGTTCTTTTATTTTTCCGCATTGGGTTTTATCGCACATAGATTTTTGAGTGTTTATTGTTTACACCTATTCACCCCCCTCTAGGTGTTTTTTCCCCTATTAGATCCTTATTAACCTAAACCCAACAACTATTTGGGCATGTATTATTACTAACAAGTTGATGTTGGACTAACACTTTGTGACATTTGGTTTTTGATTGCTTAGAAGATATGTTGGTTTTTAACTATGATTCTCTTACATATCTGAATTTTTCAAATGTCATGATGAGAATAAACTCTATCTCTGTATTTGGTTTTGCATGATTCAATTCTTGAGGTATCTAACGATTTCTTTTGTCAAGAATGATTTCTTTGTGCAGAGATTACAGATGTATTACAGATGTCTAAGTCTAGAGTCTGTTTTAGGAGTTTATCTCATGTTTTTAATTTTTTGGATCTCCATTGTAAATTTTTGTTGTATGGTGATAGCAACAAAAATATCTTTTTGAATTTTCTTTGTGGATCTGTGTTTTGTCACGAAACCGCCAAAGGGGGAGATTGTTACGGAATTTGAGTTGGCGCATTTCGTGATTGTATTAAGTCTTGAAGATTGAAGATGAAGAAACTTTGGATCGTATACCTCAATCTCAAGAAAGAAGAATTCAAAAGGATCAGGTACGTTTAACTAAAGATTTTGGTGATCCGAATACTTCTTATAGTGTAGAAACACCTGGAAGAGGTTTTAACTGCTTAAACATCAAAAACTGGACATGGGACATGTTCAGGATCCGGATCAGAAATTGCAATCCGGATCCCGAAGGGTGTTGGTTCATACACTGGTTCAATCCGGATCGTAGCATTCCATGATCCGGATCCCGAACACTGGTTTTACCTGTGTGCTTCCTCGATCCGGATCAGGACTTGCAATCCGGATCCCGAACACTGATGTTCTGGTAAAACTGTATGAACGATCCGGATCGGAGTTTGTGATCCGGATCCCGAACCCTTGTTTTTCTGGGATCGTCTTTCAAGCTTCGACGATCCGGATCGCAGTATTCCGATCCGGATCGCCGCCCGTAAAATTCCAGAAATGGCAGGTTTTTGATCCTTATCTTCTTCCATTGGTTTCTAACCTATAAATAAACCCTATGTCATTTTTTCTAGGGTTAATCCACACAGAGCCGTCATTATCAAATATCATTTTATACGGCCAAGATCCACATATAGTGAAGAAAGGAAATCAATAGATTCATTCTATGTTTCTTCATCTATATTGATTGGTTTGATTCTAGGTTTTCCATACTCACATTTTGAGTAGAATCAAATCAATGAATACTTAGATGGTATTTCCGATCTATCTTTGATCTAAGTATTCGGCGGATCATCACCACCAAACAAACAACGATTTACACCAAATCGGCGCGTGGACTCGCGTGGCCTTGTGGATTCAAGGTGCTACCGCTCTCGTGGATTCGGAGCGAGGTACGTTCGTGGATTCGAAGCGTGCTACTGGGTGAAGACCGTGGATTCGGTTGGACGTCGTGGACTCGACGTTGGACGCTGTGGATTCAGCGTTGGGCGCGGATCGTGGATTCGAGAAGCGTCGGATCGAGCGGGAAGATCTACTAGGAGCGTATGAAAAAGGATGAGTCGTCTGTGAGTACGTTATATCACCTTGTACGTGTGTTAATTCTAGTGGATTTCGCCGTGTTATCGGTCCCGTGGTTTTTTACTCCGGTTTGGAGTTTTTCCACGTAAAAATCTTGCGTGTTCATTTATTTTTCCGCATTGGGTTTTATAGCGCAATGATTTTTGAGTGTTTATTGTTTACACCTATTCACCCCCCTCTAGGTGTTTTTTTCCCCTATTTAGATCATTATAGTTATAACCCAACATCAACAACCGCAGAATCAGCAACACCCGCTAAGACTCTGCAAAACAAAGGGGAGAAAAGAAAGGGAGGGGGAAAACCCCCAACGGGTGTGAGAACTACACCTAAAAAGGGAGTCCTCAGTGGGTACCGCCACCAGGCCCGACGATCTGCCCACTAAGTCCTCAAGAGACAAAAACTAACCAAAGCCGTAAAGACTGAAATAAGGAAGCTGGAGACTCTCAACAGCTGTCATGCCTCTATCTAAATGCCCAAAAGGAGAGAACCAAAGAGTGGTATGCAACCACCAGCACATGAAGTGCACAATCGACCCAATCGATAGACCAGTAATCACTGGCACTGCCTGCTATGCCTGCCATACATGCTATGCCTGCTATGCCTGCCATGCGTCTCGTACAACGGTCAACAGCTCACAATGACCTTGGGACAACCGTCGATCCCCAAACGGTTCCCAACAACACTAGCACTGGTCTAAACATAGCTACTAGACTCCACTCGGTCCCCCTGACACGAGTGCAAGAATAAAGCAAATATCCGCAATAAACCCAATCTAGTGTCACCAGTAAAACTGGCATTGCCTGCTCAGCGGAATCTGCACACATGGCTCGAAACCGCGGGATCGGCCCACATGGTTCGCATCCCAAAGTAAGTAACAGATCGGCATCTAAACCGTCCGATCGGAAACTAAAGTAAGTAACAGATCGGCATCTAAACCGTCCAATCGGAAACAAAAGTAAGTAACAGATCGGCATCTAAACCGTCCGATCGCACACTCCGGAGTGGTACCCGAGGGGAGCGACCCACACGAGTAAAGTATCAGGGATAGGAGTCTCAAGGACTCAAAGTAAGTAACAGATCGGCAACTATTACCGTCCGATCGCAAACAAAAGTAAGTAACAGATTGGCCACTCTAACCGTCCGATCGCACACTCCGGTGTGGCACTCGAGGGGGAGCGACCCACACGAGTAAAGTATCACCGGGCAATATCCGCGCCGGTGTGATAAGTAACAAAAGCAGGACTGGATCATGACTCTGATCAAAGTGGGAAACTCTGTCCACTAGAGAAATCAGATACCCAATCTGGTGCATAAATAAATATCCGGTCAACCGCCCAATATCCGCGGTTGCCGCAAAGCCCCACAACTAATCCAACCTGTCCCAGACACCAAGTCCCGACTACACTACCCAGAACCCCTGCTCGAACCCGAGCAACACAGACTACCTGACTAACCAAGAAGGAGAAAAGGATAACATGGTTTCTCCTAAGTCAAGTTCCAAAAGTAGTGCAGCAGTAAAAGATGGCCTAACTACATGTCCATACAAGCATGCTTTTGTTCTCAAGAAGAATATAAGAAAGTAAACCACATGCCAAAATCACCAATGCCTACACCTGTACATAATCCTCAATCATAATAACTCCTCAGAGTAAAAATCCGCACATAGCTATATAATCCTGCCCCATCGCATAAACCAACCACAAAAAAGGCTATGTGCTAACATGGCATGTTACATAATCACATAGGGTAACATTATCCTAGGTAAGCTTACACTAATCATCAACATAGATATTATTCTTGCAATTAATCATACAATTGTCATTATCAAGCTTACCTACATCTCAATCATATACCGTGTACCCTAGACATGCATGCATCCTAACATACAGAATTAGAGAACCGTCCACCGGTTCTGGAAACAAAGCACCCACCTGAAGCGCTTTCCGCAGGCAAAGCTGAAGTCGGTGAAGAGCGTGGCCACTTGCTAACCATATCTGCTGAACCCGCATCCTCGGTATATGTTGCGCAAGTCTCAGCTCCAAACAACATCACCCCAACATGCAACACCACAACAACCAACAAACAACACAACTTACTAATCAATACCCCCAAACATACACTTGCTGTTTTCCAAAATAGCACAAAGAAGGGCATCCTCACCTCCAAGCAGCGCTCCAAAAATTCCAGAAAATTCACGGTTGCGATCCTCGCGACTAGTAGCCCCAAAACGAGTACTCACACGCCCCGTTCTGACACCTGTAGGGCAAGTTACAAGTTATACAATGTGGGGCGCCGATAATCCACAAAACTGCGAAATCTGCGGGTTACAACCCCGAAAAAGCTTAATTCCCACCTTTGTAGAGTCCACAGAAAAATCCAATAAAAATACTGCCGTGAGCGTCGCGTCGAGCCCTTCGAAACGAGTACCTGCACGTCCCAATCCGAGTCCTGTAGGCCAAGTTACAAATTCCACAGTACAGGCGCGCAAAAACATACAACCACACAACTGTATCACATTGCACAGAAGAACAAGAAAAGTATACCTTCGGGAAATTTCCAGAAAAATCCCAGAAAAATACGATGATAATCCTCGCGTCGAGTAGATGCAAAAAGTGCAGAGGAATGTCTCAATCCGATGCCCGGTTGCGGAGATAGAAAATCGACAAGCCTCCGCTGTCCAAAATCTCACAGCAGGAAAAGGGGTCACAGAAACACCTCGGGAACAGTGCCGAAAACTCGAAACGAGGAGAAGTGAACAACACAGAAAACAAAGCCCTACCTCTCGTGAACGCGCTTCCGCGAAAATCGGCTCAAAATTCCATCGGGGTGATCCGGTGTGCCTCGCGGACTGAAGAGCGACGGTAATAGCCAAAAATCCAAAGTGCGTCGCTGTGCTGCGCGTCGCAGATAATACCGAAGCCGGGGTCTCCAAAAATGCCCAAGATCCATCGAAGAGTTGAGGGTACAGTGTAGAAGACCTCTGCATAAGAAGGAGCTCTCGGAGATGCCAAAAACCAGCACCAATAGCCTTTACTGCCTATTTATAGGCTGAAATCCGGGCCAAAATTGCACTTCCTGGTGCACTTTCCGGGCGCCTGGAACTTCCGGGCGCACACAGTGCCGCCCAAAACAGCCATCCAACCAGTGCCCGAAATGCTGTGATTGCGCCACGTCACCACGCAACAGCCAACAGCCGCTCCAGCCAACGCCCGTGCGCCACGTGGCCCAACCTGCTGCCGACGCGTGGCGCGCCCGAGCGCGGGAAACCGCGGTCAGCGCGCCCACGTGCGCGCCTGCGACGCCGCCTGCCAACACTGTACGCACGCGCCACGAGGCAGCCCCCCGCCTGTTCCGTGGATCAAGACCACAGCACCCACCAATCCTGTCACGCCACGTGGCCGGCCTCCGGCGCACGACGGCCCGTGGACCGCGCGCCTGCCCGCGCCCGCGCGCCTGCCCGCGGTCGCCCGCCGCCTGCCCGAGCCCGCACCGCCGCGCGCCGCCGCTGCCCGCCGCTGCCGCCGACGTCGGAACAGTAACTGCTGCCTCGAAATTCGTGTCGGGTCATCCGGGCTCCGAAAAATACAAGTAAGTAGTCCATTTTCATCGTTTTCACGCGCTGAATCCAAATCCGCTGTCTGATTTGCCAAATTCCAACTCTAAAAATTGCCGAGGGCATCCGGAAATTTGTTCTTTTGTCCAAACTTCGCGCTGAGCCCAATTTTAATATCCATTGCGCGCTAAACCACTTCTAAGCATTCAACGGGGTCATCTGACTACTCTCGTGATCCATTAAACACACTGAGTCCATCACTAGTGTCCAATTGGTGTACAAACGCCACCGACACGCCACATAGGCCTCCAGGAGCTGCTGATCAACCAGTAATCTCGTCGTGCGGATCCAGGTCCTCACACTACTTATGTGAGATTAGTGTATCATAGTAGGAATATTTTAGCATGCCTTGCTATTATATGCTTCATTCTCTTTTATCATTTCCGAGGACAAAAGCATGCTTGAATGGACATCTAGATAGGCCATCATTTATTGCTACACTATCATATTAGAATTTGACTTAGGAGAAACCATGTTTTGCTTCTTTTCTCCTCATTGGTTAGTCATGTGGTTCAGGTTGCTCGGGTTCGAGCGGGGGTTTGGGATAGTGTAGTTCAGACTTCGAGTCTGGGACAGGTTGATCTTGATTGTGAGTTGTGGGGTATTGCGGCAACCGTGGATATTGGGCGGTTGACCGGATATTTATTTATGTATCAGATTGGGTATTAGAGTTCCTCTAGTGGATGGAGTTTCCACTTATTGTTTACTGTTGTTTCAGTTTGGGGATCGGGTTTCCCTTTAGTGGATGAGTTTTCCCACTTTGATCAGAGTAGTGATCCAGTCCTGCTATATCGTGATACTCGTTACAGTGATACTTGTTACAGTTGTTACTTTACTCGTGTGGGTCGCTCCCCTCGAGTGCCACTCCGGAGTGTGCGACCGGACGGATCGAGGCCAGTCTGTTACTTACTTTTGTGTGCGATCGGACGGATAGAGGCCGATCTGTTACTTACTTTGGGATGCGACCGGACGGATCGAGGCCGGTCTGTATCCCGCGATTGGGTTCTTGAGTTCGACAGCAGAGCAGGCAATGCTAGTGATTACTGGTCCATTGATTGGGTTTATTTCAGACTGATACTTCTATTGTTGCACTCGTGCCTGGGGGCTGAGTGGAGTCTAGTAGCTTTGTGTAGACCAGTGCTAGTGTTGTTGGGACCCGTTTGGGTTGACGGTGATCCCGTGTCGTTGAGAGTACTTCGACCATTGTGCGAGGTGTTGTGGATCTTGAGTCTATCCGTTCTGAGAGAGAGCATGGATTTTGACATAGCCTGCATGTGCCACTATTCGATAGCGAGTTAGTCCTTATGGACACCCTACGTAATTCCTGCCCGGCAGTGGGAGGTGGTTGTAGGTAGGCGCAGGTTTGACTGGACCAGATGTGGCAGTCAGCTCGATGGGGTCGATTGTGCACTTCATGAGCTAGTGGTTGCATACCATTCTTTGATTCTTCCCTCTTGAGCATTTAGATAGAGGCTGGGTAGCTGTTGAGTGTCATCAGCGTTCTTGTTCAGTTCTTACTGCTTTGGTTATTTTTGTCTCTTGAGGACTTGGTGGGCAGACCGTCGGGCCTGGCGGTGGTACCCACTGAGAACTCCCTTTTTGGTGTAGTTCTCACACCCATTGGGGGTTTTCCCCCTCATTTTTCCTTCATCTCCTTTGTTTTGCAGAGTCTTAGCGGGTGTTGCTGATTCTGCGGTTATTGCTCGAGGCGAGAGAGTCGCGAGCTAGATCCCTACCTATCGTTGGAGAGTAGCGGTACCCCATTCAGAGGAGATCTTCATTAGATTAGTTATTTTATTTCCTCTTTTGAGAGACTGTTGTAGTAAGGATATGATATGTATTGAGAGCCTGTACACTGATGTATTTATTGGAGATACCTCCCTGTTGAGCTATGAGTTTTAAGATTTGAGGATATTGTACGATTATCATTTTTGGGAGGCGGACTTTGTTGTATTATTTTCCAGTTGTACAGTGGTTGATTTTATTTTTTACAGTAGTTTTATCTTATAGCTCTGATATCTGTTAGCTGTAGCACTTTTCTTGCAGGTAGGACGCTTCGCCTATGCGGAGTTTGGCATAGGTGGCGGATCTGTTGGCGAGCCCGGGTCGCAGTTTCGACCCCGGGGCGTGACAGATTAGAGTGGTATCAGAGCCTAGGTTGTAGGTCATGGTGGACTTAGAAACCCTAGGCTTATGGTTTGACCCTTGGATGACTTCGTGAGAGTCGTGACTTGTAGCGAGAGTCCTGATTGAGTTTTATACCTCTCCCAAGGGATGGGATGAGTGATCGGCATGTTTATTCTCCTAAGTAATTATGTTGGCTGCAGACAACATAATGCTGTGGAACGGGTGACATGCTTTAGACTTTCGCTGGATTGGGTCGAGTGTTGTTGTGTGCTGTTTTGCTATTTCGTCGTGGTGAGCGGTGTCTCCCCGACGCTGGGTTTGGGACCCGTGTACATCCTGTCATAGCAGTTGAGCTTGAGTGGTTGGTTTGGGGCCGGATACCCGGATTGAGGTCAGAGAGCTCCGGACCCAGATGACAGGATTGTCTGAGGCATATCAGCGAGTGAGTGAGCAGCTGGTCTTGGTGACAGTGTCAGAGCACTGAGTAACCCCCCTCCGTGCCAATGTTTAGTGCCGAGGCACCGAGGCAGGGTGGATAGCTAACAACAGATTGAGCTGTGGGTCATGATCGGTTTATTGAGCCAGTTTTGGCAGTCGAACCACCCCGATTCGTAGGTTTGAGCTTGGAGCCTTGGGAGGCTGAATCGTGGTTGGTGGTAAAGGAAAAACTAATTGAGAGCTTCCTTGTGCCGAGAGTTTATGCAGTGGTTGAACTGCGCGCTCCATTTTAGAGGGACGAGGCGCATAGGATTTGTGTGACTAGGAGTGGTTTGCGCCAGGATACCTTTCAGTTGATTTAGTCCCTCCTGTACAGATTTTGGATTTTAGATGCCTCGATAGAGTAGGCATTGTGTTTGGAGCTGGCGCTGCAGTTCCTTTGGATAGGGATCTGCCACCAGAGGCGAGTGCTGGATATTGGCGCTTGGCGCTAGGCGATGGAGGACAGATCGGCCGGCAGAGGCATTTTCGTTTTGCTTTCCAGGATAGTGGATATCCTTGTAGACGGTCAATGTAAAGCTTACCCAAGGGAATGTTACCCTTTGTGATTGATAACATGCATGTTTGGGGTATAATATATGTGATTGAGGGGTGAGCTTAGTAAGGATAATTGTATAAGGAATTGCGTGTTTATTTGTGTTTTGTCATATGCCGGTTGCAATAATGGATTTCTAAGATGTCGGAGATCGGGTGGACCCCGATGGCAGCATCAGCATCTTTATCAGAGTAGCGCAGCGGTAGCGTGGTTTTGTTGTCTGCGGAGGACCGTATCCGTCGCCGCAGCGTGAGCAGAGATAGAGGTCGTGCTCCCTTTGTGATTGGTTTGGATGTTTTCTGGCAGACTGAGCGACAACCGCTTGCATCGTGTGGATGAGTTTGTGCCGTCTGGTTGGAGGGCGCCACGGCAGTGGATCGGGTTGTTGCAGGTGTGACTTCATCACAGCAGTTGGAGTTAGTGCACCTTGCATTCCGGCATGGACTAGAGGCAGAGTTGATACCACGTGCACTAGAGGTACAGGTTACTATCGATGTTGTGAAGTTGAAGGAGGCTTGTGGATCATGTCCAGTGCCGTTGAGACCATGAGTTATACCGGCAAACCTATTGGTATGGGTGGCAGTTCGGTGTTTTGACCCAGTGCTTGGGATTGGTTGCCACAGTATCACTGGATGGTTAAGTGTGGAGAGTGATGACTGTGACCTTCTGCGAGGCAGACTAAAGGAGGCTTGTTATATTGAGACTGTTCGAGCACACAGGTTATAGCCACAGTGTGAGAGGAGCTTATGGTGGCACCGGGACTAAAGGATATTTCTATCGCTGCGAGATTCCGAGTGTGAGTCCACTCGAGACGATGATTATGCCGCCAGTTAGGGAGATTGAGATTGCGATTGACGTGGTTCTGGAAACCACGCCAACCTCAATAGCACCTCATGGATATTATCTGTAAGAGCTGGGAGAGTTGATGGCACAGGTGCAGGGATCTGATGGATCGAGGGTCTGTTTGACCTAGTGCCACGCCGTTGGTACACGGTGGTGATGCCACGTCGTTGATACACGACGGTGAGGGTTCCCTTGTGGTTTGAGCACCGGCAGGTCCGGATATTATTTAGGACCTTTTTGTTGGAGTTATACTCCGGCAGTTGTTTGTTTGTGATGCGTGTACCTACTTGGAATCAGACAGCCGAGGACTTTGCCTAGACGGCATTCTGGACCCGGTAGGGGCATTATGAGCTCACAGTGAGGCCGATTGGATTGACTAATGCCCTACCGCCTTTAGGATTTGAGAAATTGTGTGTTCCAGCTGTACTTAGACGGATTGGGAGCGGTGTTCCCCAAGGATATTTGGATTTACTCCCAGAATGACTTGGAGCACATGGAGTATTTGTGGATAATACTACAACGCCTGTACGGGAGAAGCTGTATGCCGAGTTATTGAGGTGCAACTTTTAGCTTCGGAGGCTTATCTTCTTGGGCCGCATTATTCTAGCCATAGTAGCGGCGGTGGAAATCCGGCCAAAGGGGATGCTATTCGAGGATTGGCCGAGACCGACACTGATTATTGAAGCTTGGAGCTTCTTGGACTGGGCAGTGCCAGCAGAGCTTGACGAGCGGATGATGAGACTAATACCAGCGCCGATTTTAGCATCGCCTGTGATGGGAGATGGATTGTGAGTTGTAGTGATACCTTCCATAGTGACTGTGGAATTACCGTTGGGTTATTGTTGAACATTCTAGATTACCCCGACAGGGCCACTGTGATGGCAGATACCTGGAGGAGGAGAGCTGTCGGGGGGTTGAGTTTGATGATTCCACGGCTGGCGCTGTGTGGACTGTTGAGGCAAACATAGCTCGTGGTTGTGTCCCTGAGGGTTCCTTTGGATGATAGACCGCGGCTGAGTAGTTCACTCGGATGGTCAAGATTCGGGGGTGACCGAGTGAGGACCCCTCATGGTTAGGGCTCTTTTCCTTATTGGATGACAGAATGGGTATGCTTCGGGTTGCCTTGGTTGAGTTGACTCAGGATGTGGTTTGGTGCGTGTTGCACTAAGTGGTTATTTTCTTTTCCCCCAGCCTTTTGTTGGAGCCCCTTTGGTTTTTCACGTCTCAGCTCAGGAGTGTTTTGCTTTTGGATCCCTCGCCCGTGATTGACTCACTCCATTTGAGATCTGTGAGTGTTCTGGCTCGTGAAGTGAGGGAATTGCGCAATCGGGCCATGCCGTACTGGTTGTTGTTGTTGTTGTTGAGGAGTAATCACGGGGAGTGAGTAGCGACTTAGGAGCTAGAGACGGTGATGTTGAGCACTTACTCTTGGTATCTGTGACTCCTGTTGAGTTGTGTTAGTTTCGAGGACGAAACTTTCTTTTAGTCGGGGAGGATGTGATGACTCGGATCTCTGCAGGGCTTCTACAGTGAGACTAGCAGCTTATGGAGGCCTGTGTAGCGTGTCGGCGGTGTTGGTGCACCAATTGGACATAAGTGATGGACTCCGGGTGTTAAATGGATTACATAGGTAATCGGTTGACCCCGTCGATTGTTTAGAAGTGGTTTCGCGCGAATCGGGCATCAGAATTGGACTCAGCGCGAAATTTGGGTTAAGAACACTTATCTAGATACCTTCGACAAATTTTGGAATTGGAATTTGGCAAAACGGACAGCGGATTTGGATTCAGCGCGCGAAAACGGTAAAAATGGGCTATTTACTTGTATTTTTCGGAGCCCGGATGACCCGGCACGGATTTCGAGGCAGCTCGTACTGTTCAGGCGCCGGCGCCGGCGGCGGGCAGCGGCGGAGCGCGGCGGCGCGGGCTCGGGTAGGCGGCAGAGCGGCCGCGGGCAGGCGCGCGGGCGCGCGGGCAGGAGCGCGGTCCACGGGGCCGGCGTGCACCGTGGGGCAGGGTCACGTGGCACCTCGTGAGTGGCGGGCGCAGCGGGCGCGGTCCACGGGAGTGTCGCGGGTGCACGGTGGACCGGAGCGGGACACGTGGCGTGATGGCATTGGCTGGTGCACGAGCGCGCGGTCTACGCGGCTGGCGGCGGGTGCCTCGGGATGCGTGCCCGACACGGGGCCGCGGGCGGCGCGGTCGCGCATGTGGGCGCGGTCGCGCATGTGGGCGCGGCGTGGGCGTGGCCGGGCGACGTGGGGGCGCCACGTGGCGCCCCGGGGTTGGTCGGGTGCAGCCGCGCATGCCGAGCTGTCGGGCCACGCGGCGCTCCGCGAGTGGCGGGCGCGCGTGCGCCGGGCGCGGGGGAAGGCGCTGGGCCACGTGTCGGCTCCGGAGCAATCCGCGCGCGCGCACAGTGTTGGGCCGGGCCCAACACTGTAGCAGCCCGGAATGCCCCGGGCGCCCGGTTTTGGGCCCAAAAGTCCAAGGTTGGATTTTTTCGTGCTGGGCCTATTTAAAGCCCTCTTTCACCCCGAGTTTGGGGTTTTTCCCAAACTCCTCTGCCTTTGGACCCTTCAGAAAAGTTGGAGATATTCCTGTCGTGCATCTTTCGGCGGAGGCCCGGAATTTTTGGAGGCCGCGGCGTCGACGACTTCAGCATCGTAGCACAGAGCGACGATCTTTCATCGGAGGCCCGTTATCGTCGCAGTTCTGTCTGAGAAGTCCACAGAGCTACTCCAACAGTATTTTTGGACGATTTTCATGGCGTTGGATTCACGAGAGGTACGCCTTCGATTTCCGTGTTGATCGTCTTGCTTGATTCTGAGTTTGTGGCACGGTTTTTGAGACATTTCTAAGCCACTGTTTTGCTGGTGGAGTTTTTGGACAGCAGCCCCTTGCCGGAATTTTATCTCCGCACTTAGGCGTCGGTTTGAGGCGTGTCTATACACTTTTTGCATCTACGCGTCGCGAGGATTCTCGTCGTATTTTTCTGGGATTTTTCTGAGACTTGCCCGAAGGTATACTGTTTCCCTTTTACTGTGCAGATTATTACAGTTATGTGGTTGTGAGCTTTTGCGCGCCTGTACTGTGGAATTGGTAACTCAGCCTACGGGGCTCGGAATTGGACGTGCAGGTACCCGTTTCGAAGGTCTCGACGCGACGATCGCAGTGATATTTTTATTGGAATTTTCAGGGCACTTTCAGCAGGTGAAATAATGGCATCTTTGGGACTGATTTTCAGATCGTGTGTATTTGGTTAATTTTTGGGATTAAAGTGTAACTTTGGACCTTATTGTTGTACCCAGGAAGGTTTGCGGGTGTTTTTGAACCTGTTGGAACGGGAGATGATGGTTTCCGGGTATTTTCAGCTGTTAGGAGCCGAGGCTTGCGCGACGTGTACCGTGGATACGGGTTCAGCAGATATTGTTAGCAAGTGGCCACGCTCTTCACCGACCTCAGGTTTGCCCTGGATTAAGCACTTCAGGTGGGTAAGCATAATATTGGTAACTGTATAAGGAAATGATAGGGTTGTTATGGATGTTTATGTTATGGTTAATGTAAGTACATCTGTGGGAATGTCACCCCTCTATGACTGATAGCATGCTGAACTAATGTTCAACCGATATGGATGAGAGGTAAGCAGGGAATGGCCTAGATTTTTGGGGATTGATGCTTACCTGATCATTGTTCACGTTTGGTGAATTAGAGACTTATCATATGATAGACGGTTATATTTATCCCTCACTAGATGATATAGAGATCATACATGTTCATGTAATGGCCTACTTATGTGAGATTAGTGTATCATAGTAGGAATATTTTAGCATGCCTTGCTATTATATGCTTCATTCTCTTTTATCATTTCCGAGGACAAAAGCATGCTTGAATGGACATCTAGATAGGCCATCATTTATTGTTACACTATCATATTGGAATTTGATTTAGGAGAAACCATGGTTTGCTTCTTTTCTCCTCATTGGTTAGTCATGTGGTTCAGGTTGCTCGGGTTCGAGCGGGGGTTTGGGATAGTGTAGTTGAGACTTCGAGTCTGGGACAGGTTGATCTTGATTGTGAGTTGTGGGGTATTGCGGCAACCGCGGATATTGGGCGGTTGACCAGATATTTATTTATATATCAGATTGGGTATCAGAGTTCCTCTAGTGGATGGAGTTTCCACTTATTGTTTACTGTTGTTTCAGTTTGGGGATCGGGTTTCCCTTTAGTGGATGAGTTTTCCCACTTTGATCAGAGTCGTGATCCAGTCCTGCTATATCGTGATACTCGTTACAGTGATACTTGTTACAGTTGTTACTTTACTCGTGTGGGTCGCTCCCCTCGAGTGCCACTCCGGAGTGTGCGACCGGACGGATCGAGGCCGGTCTGTTACTTACTTTTGTGTGCGATCGGACGGATAGAGGCCGATCTGTTACTTACTTTGGGATGCGACCGGACGGATCGAGGCCGGCCTGTATCCCGCGATTGGGTTCTTGAGTTCGACAGCAGAGTTGGCAGTAAATATTGGATCTAAATAGGGAAAAAACACCTAGAGGGGGGTGAATAGGTGTAAACAATAAACACTCAAAAATCATTGCGCAATAAAACCCAATGCGGAAAAATAAATGAACACGCAAGATTTTTACGTGGAAAAACTCCAAACCGGAGTAAAAAACCACGGGACCGATAACACGGCGAAATCCACTAGAATTAACACACGTACAAGGTGATATAACGTACTCACAGACGACTCAACCTTTTACATACGCTCCTAGTAGATCTTCCCGCTCGCTCCACGACGCTTCTCGAATCCACGATCCGCGCCCAACGCTGAATCCACAGCGTCCAACGTCGAGTCCACGACGTCCAACCGAATCCACGGTCTTCACCCAATAGCACGCTTCGAATCCACGAACGTACCTCGCTCCGAATCCACGAGAGCGGTTGCACCTTGAATCCACAAGGCCACGCGAGTCCACGCGCCGATTTGGGTAAATCGTTGTTTGTTTGGGTGGTGATGATCCGCCGAATACTTAGATCAAAGATAGATCGGAAATACCATCTAAGTATTCATTGATTTGATTCTACTCAAAATGTGAGTATGGAAAACCTAGAATCAAATCAATCAATATAGATGAAGAAACATAGAATGAATCTATTGATTTCCTTTCTTCTCTATATGTGGATCTAGGCCGTATAAAATGATATTTGATAATGACGGCTCTATTTCGGTTGCCCTAGAAAAATGACCATAGGGTCTATTTATAGGTTAGAAACCATTGGAAGAAGATAAGGATCAAAAACTGCCTTTTCTGGAATTTTACCGACGGCGATCCGGATTGGAATTGCTGCGATCCGGATCGCGAAGCAAGAAAGACGATTTCCAGAAAAACAAGGGTTCGGGATCCGGATCGTAATCTCCGATCCGGATCGTTCATACAGTTTTACCAGAACATCATGTTCGGGATCCGGATTGCAAGTCCTGATCCGGATCGAGGAAGCACACAGGTAAAACCAGTGTTCGGGATCCGGATCATGGAATGCTGCGATCCGGATTGAACCAGTGTATGAACCAACACCCTTCGGGATCCGGATTGCAAGCCACGATCCGGATCCTGAACATGTCCCATGTCCAGTTTTTGATGATTAAGCAATTAAAACCTCTTCCAGGTGTTTCTACACTATAAGAAGTATTCGGATCACCAAAATCTTTAGTTAAACGTACCTGATCCTTTTGAATTCTTCTTTCTTGAGATTGAGGTATACGATCCAAAGTTTCTTCATCTTCAATCTTCAAGACTTAATACATTCACGAAATACGCCAACTCAAATTCCGTAACAATCTCCCCCTTTGGCGGTTTCGTGACAAAACACAAATCCACAAAGAAAATTCAAAAAGATATTTTTGTTGCTATCACCATACAACAAAAATTTACAATGAAGATCCAAAATTAAAAACATGAGATAAACTCCTAAAACAGACTCTAGACTTAGACATCTGTACATCTGTAATCTCTGCACAAAGAAATCATTCTTGACAAAAGAATTCGTTAGATACCTCAAGAATTGAATCATACAAAACCAAATACAGAGATAGAGTTTATTCTCATCATGACATTTGAAAAATTCAGATATGTAAGAAAATCATAGTTAAAAACCAACATATCTTCTAAGCAATCAAAAACCAAATGTCACAAAGTGTTAGTCCAACATCAACTTGTTAGTCATATTACATGCCCAAATAGTTAGTCGAATAGTTAGTAGGGACATGCAACAAATCACAAGATAAAAACCAAAGTTGAAGTTGGAGTCATACTTACCTTTCATGTTCTCTTTCATGTTCACAAAGTCACATCATTCATGTTCTCTTTCATGTTCACAAAGTCACATCATTCATTGTTTAAAGTTCTCTATAACTCTCTCCCCCTTTTTGTCACAAAACAAAGCCAAAACGTAGCAAAAGCTACAATATGTAAGGAGAGTTAAAAGAATGTTCTAATAATATTCACAAACTGAGAACTAAGCTAAAAGTAAGAATAACAACTAAGTCCTGAAAACTAAGAATCAAGAGTTTACGAACTGCAAAAGAGTAAGATCATAGAAAAAGTGATCAGAAGGTGCTGCTCAGTCTGAAGAATCTGAACTAGTACAACTCAGCTTGCTCAAAACCCCTTTAAGCAAATTCTTAAGATTTGAGTACTTTTTCTTGATCTTCTTGTGTTCAGAGGAAATCTGCTGTATTTCTCTCGATATTCTCTCTTGTGTAGCAGAGAGTCTTTTATGTTCCTGACGAATCGATTCCAAAACCTCTGTGTCAGTTGTCCGTGTCTTTGAGTGCGATGGACGCCGTGTAGATGCAGATGGTACATCCGGTCCCGCAACCCATGGAGATTCAGTTTGCAGAATTCCAGAAAGTGAGCGAGCTCTTGTAAGAGGCCCACTATGATAACTTTCACTTCTTTGGACATTCTTACGTCTTGTATATTGCTTAGTTGTTGATGCAGATTTCATAAGCCTTTTGCCTTTGACAGATGTTCTGTTTTCCTCATCAATCTTCCGTTGAACATCTTTGAAGAATTCATCCCATTCTTCCGAATCGTAATCCGAGCTGTCCTCCTTGCCTTCGGTTGTCTTGTCTCGAGTTGAGACATCCGGTTCCTCTTTAACAGACGTACTCGTGTGCACCATCGTAACCAGTAGCAAGATTAACCAGGAGAATGCCATTGGTGTGAGTGCTCTGAATTCAAGAGGTACTCTGTGCAAAAACCAACTCAAGAACACATGAAAAAATCGTCAATTTTGAAAAATTTAAAAACATTGTACCTAGACAATCATATTCATGTAGAGAAGCCAAGAATCAAATTAGTTTTCCAAAAAGAATTTTAAAATAGATCAATCCCATGATTTTCAAAAATTCCTCTTTTATGCCCTAAACCAGAATTTTTAGAAACCGAAGCCTAAAAACTCGTTTATCTAGAGAAAACCCAGCATGTGAGGTCCCGGAATCCCCTGCGTAGGAGTTGCTGGTCGTTGGGCAGCTTTTAGTGGCCGTGGGAGTGTTTGTGCGCGTGTCGGACGCAAGAATGGATTGTGATGCAATTTGGGATTTAGTTGCATCACTGGAGGCCTGCGTGTTGTGTCGCTGGTGGTTGCGCGCAATTTGGACACAAGTGTTGGACTTCGTGCTTAAATGTGACCCCGTGGGAAATTGGAAGACCCGTCGGGTGTTTAGAGGTGATTTCGCGCGATTCGGATGTCAGAATTGGACTCCGGGTGAAGTCCGGATAAAGGTTTACCTCTCCGGTCGCCTTCGGGAATTTTTAGAGTTGAAATTTGGCAAATCGGACTTTAAAAATGGACCCGGCGCGGAAAGGGGATCGAGTTGGCATTCGGCAAATTTTCGGGTAAGAATTTGGAGAAACGGACATCGTTTTTGGATTCAGCGCGCGAAATCGCTAAGAATGGACTATTTATTTGTTGGTTTTGGAGCCCGGATAAATTGCACGTTTTTCGAGGCAATGCGGCGCGAATCTCGAGGCGGGCGCGTGGCACGGATCCCGAGGCGATCGCGGCGCGCGAGTCAAGCTCGCGGATCGAGGCGGCGTGCGGACGGGACGGGGCGCAGGCGCCTGCAGCACGGAATGCGCAGGGGCCGCCACGTGGCGGCCCCCCGTTGGCGCCCGCGCGGGCGGGGGACACGCGCGCCCGTGTAACGGCGCGTGTCCCGCGCCTGCGCGTGGTGCGGTGCAACGCGCCCGTGTGGCGGGCGCGTTGCATCGCGCCACGTGGCGCGCTGGGCGCGTGCGTGGACCCGGCGCACGCGCCCAGCCCGTGGACCGGCCGGTTGGGGCTTCCCCATTGGTCCACGTGGTGGACCGGCTCCGTGGACCGGCCTGGTGGACCGCCCTTCTCCTCTTCTTTTCTTCTTCTTCTTCTTCCTCCCCGCACCGCCATTCCCTTTCTTTCTTTCTTTCTTCTGCAACCGAGAGCGAGAGGGAGTGAGGAGGGAGGTGGCGTGAGGTGCGGCGGCGCGTCGTGGACTCCGTTTTGCGTGCGAGGACGCCCGGCGGAGTGGTTCGGCGACGGCGGCGCAAACGTGTAAGTCCCGTATGTTGATTTTGCTGTATTTTTGTACAGTTTTTGGGCGTCCTTTTAGACTGTAATTACCCCCACTGTGCACCGTTTTGCGTGCGGACCCCGTTTTGCGTGCGGATCCTGGCACCGTGCACCGTTTTGCGTGCGGACTCCGGCACTGTGCACCGTTTTGCGTGCGGACCCCATTTTGCGGGCGGATCCTGGCACCGTGCACCGTTTTGCGTGCGGACTCCGGCACTGTGCACCGTTTTTCGTGCGGACCCCGTTTTGCGGGCGGATCCTGGCACCGTGCACCGTTTTGCGTGCGGACTCCGGCACTGTGCACCGTTTTGCGTGCGGACCCCGTTTTGCGGGCGGATCCTGGCACCGTGCACCGTTTTGCGTGCGGACTCCGGCACCGTGCACCGTTTTGCGTGCGGACTCCGTTTTGCGTGCGGATCCTGACACCGTGCACCGTGTTATGTGCAGACTCCGTTTCTGGTGCGGACTCCGGCGGCGTGCTCCGTTTTGCGTGCGGACTCCGGCGGCGTGCTCCGTTTTGCGTGCGGACTCCGGCGGCGTGCCCCGTTTGCGCAGCGGATCGCGTGGAGGCCAATTGCAAGTGTCTACGAGCAATTGGTGGCAAATCGAGGTGGGTGGCCTTATCTCCAAGTTTTATGGACTGTACAGTATTTCTACTGTTGTAGGACTATGCATGATAGCTTATTTCATTGTGTAGCATGCTATATTGTAGGAATTGATATTTCTTTTATTATCTGTTAATAGAGTTATCTTGGAACTTGACCTAGCACCCCCGTCATATGCTGCATGTGTAACCAGACCAGTAGAAAACCCTCACTTGGGCTAGGGTTATTTATGCTTAGACATCCACACTGTTTTTACATCCCTGGACATAGTGTTTTCTCGCCCGGATAGTGGGCCGAGAGGTCGGGACTTGCTTTTAGTGTGGGATGCTTTTGCACTCTTGCTTGGGAGCAGAGTGGAGTCTGGTAGCTGTAGCGGGTTGCTTATCTGTGCGGGGAGCCGTTTGAGTAAACGGTAGTCCCGAGAGGTCTTGTTTTTCCTGTTGTGCTGTCATGGGAGGGAGCCGTTGAGTAGACGGCAGTCCCGGGCCGTCGAGTGTCTTCCGGTCCGTCTTGTTGGGAACCGTTGGGGTTGACGGTGGTCCCAGGTCGTTGAGTGTTGTCCGACCTGTTTTGTTACCCTGAGTTGTGGGTCGTTCCTGGCTGTGGAGTATCTCCAGCCAGTAAGCTTTGTGCTGTGAGCTGTAGGAGAGGCTAGTGTCTCGTGTTTCGAGTTAGCCGATCAGCTGAGTCGTCGAGAGTGCTCCGACTGTTACGCGAGATTTTTGGGGATCTTGAGTCCTACCGTTCTGTGAGTGAGCGTGGATTTGGACTAGCCTGCATATGCCACTGCGTGATTACTCTATGCCGCGCCGTTTTCCTCAGTTGGGGCCGCGCCCCTTGAGATGCCGCTGTGGATGCGATGATTGGCCTGTTGAGGCAGTTTTGCGCGAGGGATGAGTTAGTCGGACAGGACGCCCCACGTAAATCCCGTCCCATGTGGACGTGTGGTAGTGGGCAGGAGCGTTCCTAGTCGACAGGCGCGGGCTTGGCTGGACCTTTGAGGTAGTCAGTTCGATTGGGACGATTGAGCACCTTGGGTGCGAGTGGTCTCATTTACTTTCTTCTGTTCCACTTTTGAGTGTCTAGATAGAGGCATGATAGCTGTAGAGTAGATCCAGCTTTTCTTATTCTGTTTTCCTTGCCTGTTATCTTTTACCTCTAGTAGACTTGGTGGGCAGACCGTTGGACTTGTTGACGGCACCCACTGAGAACTACTGTGGGAAGTAGTTCTCACACCCGTCGTGGTGTCTTTTCCCCAGGGGCTTCTTCTATCGTTCCTGTGCTCCTGTTGCTGATCCTTCTGGCCGAGGCGAGGGAGTCGCGAGCTAGTTCCCTACCCGTCGTTGGAGTGTAGCTGTACCCCTTCAGAGGAGAGCTCCAGTTGATTAGTTTACTTCTTTACTCTGTTGAGAGACCTTTGTAGAGAGGTATAGAGTTGTATCTTACCTTTACAGTTTGAGAGACTATTGTAGTGAGGATATTCTTGTATCGAGAGTTTTGTACACTGATGTATTTATTGGAGATACCTCCCTTTTGAGTCTTGTATCAGAGGACTTTGTTTACGATCATATTTGGGAGATGGATATGGTATTATTTTCAGTTGTACAGTGTTTGATCTTCAGTTTTTAGTAGTCTACTTTCAGCTCTCTGATATCTGTTTACTGTAGATGTTCTTTCTGCAGGTTAGACGCTTCGTCTGTACGGCAGTTTCCGTACAGATGGCGGATCTGTTGGCGAGCCCGGGTCGCAGTTTCGACCCCGGGGCGTGACAGATTAGAGTGGTATCAGAGCCTAGGTTGTAGGTCGTGGTGGACTTAGAAACCCTAGGCTTGTGGTTGGATATTAGGACGACTACGTGAGAGTCGTGACTTTTAGCGAGAGTCCTGATTGAGTTTCTACCTCTCCCAAGAGACGGGATGAGAGTTTGACATGTTTACTTTCCTAAGCGAGTATGTTGGCTGCCGACAGCATAATGCTATGGAGTGGATGACATGTCTTAGACTTTCGCTGGATTGGGTCGTATGGTTGTTGTGTCCTGACGTTTGTTATTGTGCAGCGGATTGCGTTACCCCTGAGACGTCAGGTTGTGATAGGACACACCCCGCACCTGATGAGTACCCGAGCAGCGGGAGACGGAGCTATCAGAGCAGTGCGAGACCCAGGGTTTGTGTGTCGTGCTAGTTCCCCACTTTAACCGAGAAGGGCCGAATCCCTGAACGGTAAAGGATCGAGAACT
Source organism: Tillandsia fasciculata (assembly GCA_029168755.2). Classification (NCBI taxonomy): domain Eukaryota; kingdom Viridiplantae; phylum Streptophyta; class Magnoliopsida; order Poales; family Bromeliaceae; genus Tillandsia; species Tillandsia fasciculata. Next base: position 333,645 of record JAQOTM010000086.1, on the reverse strand, counting down.
TCGATAGGCTGAGCCTAGAGTCTGTTCTTGTTTGATTGGGGTTCTAGGCACCGGTCTATCGGGATTTTCGGATCTTTGCCGTGTCAGTCGGTTCTTCTCGCCTTTGAGTGGGGGCGTTGTTGTGGGAGCCGTTTGAAGTGACGGCGATCCCAGCTGTGTGGATATTTTTCCTGGCTGAGTTACCAGGAGGACATTTTCCCTGGCTGAGTTACCAGGAGGATACTTTCCCTGGCTGAGTTACCAGGAGGACATTTTCCCTGGTTGAGTGACCAGGAGGGCCGTTTTCCCTGGCTGAGTTACCAGGAGGGCATTTTCCCTGGCTGAGTTACCAGGAGGGCATTTTTCCTGGCTGAGTTACCAGGAGGCCGTTTTCCCTGGCTGAGTTACCAGGAGGGCGTTTTCCCTGGCTGAGTTACTAGGAGGGCGTTTTCCCTGGCGGAGTTACCAGATGGATAATTATCACTGGCGGAGTTACCAGATGGATAATTATCACTGGCCGAGTTACCAGATGGATAATTTTTTCTGGCCGAATTACCAGGAGGATACTTTCCACTGGCCGAGCTACCAGAGACGATGCCGGAGAGTGCCCAGTGAGTGGCGATGCCGCCCAGTGAGAGGCGATGCCGCCTAGTGATTGGCGATGCCGCCCAGTGAGTGGCGATGCCGCCCAGTGAGGGCGATGCCGCCTAGTGACTGGCGATGCCGCCCAGTGAGTGGCGATGCCGCCCAGTGAGAGGCGATGCCGCCTAGTGATTGGCGATGCCGCCCAGTGAGTGGCGATGCCGCCGAGTGTTGGCGATGCCGCCCAGTGAGAGGCGATGCCGCCTAGTGATTGGCGATGCCGCCCAGTGAGTGGCGATGCCGCCCAGTGAGAGGCGATGCCGCCTAGTGATTGGCGATGCCGCCAGTGAGTGGCGATGCCGCCCAGTGAGAGGCGATGCCGCCCAGTGAGAGGCGATGCCGCCCAGTGATTGGCGATGCCGCCCAGTGAGTGGCGATGCCGCCCAGTGAGAGGCGATGCCGCCCAGTGATTGGCGATGCCGCCAGTGAGGGGCGATGCCGCCCAGTGAGTGGCGATGCCGCCCAGTGAGAGGCGATGCCGCCCAGTGATGGCAATGCCGCCCAGTGAGGGCGATGCCGCCCAGTGAGGGGCGATGCCGCCCAGTGAGGGGCGATGCCGCCCAGTGAGTGGCGATGCCGCCCAATGAGTGACGATGCCGCCTAGTGAGTGGCGAAGGTTTGGCCTGTTGAGGCGATTTTCACCTCCGGCCGAGTTACCAGGTGGTTATTTTAGTGAGATTGAGATGATCTGACTGGACGCCGAGATTTGATGGCGTCGAGTTCGTCCTGATGGACTACCGGGAGCGTCTCCAGCCGTGAGTGGCGTGTTGACATAGTTTCCCGCTTTAAACGAGAGGGACCGAATCCCTGAACGGTAAAGGAGAGAAAACTTCGATAGACTGAGCCTAGAGTCTGTTCTTGTTTGATTGGGGTTCTAGGCACCGGTCTTTCGGGATTTTTGGATCTTTGCCGCGTCAGTCGGTTCTTCTCGCCTATGAGTGGGGTGTTGCTGTGAGTTGAGTCGTTGAGGGTTCTCCGACATAGCTGTGAGAGTGCTAGGGCATTTGCATTGATGTATGGGCTAGAGATAGGACCTTTAGCTTGTGCTCGTGAGGTTCAGATACCTGATCACGTGTTGCACATAGATGGGAGTTATTGGTCCTGCCCAGTGCAGTTGGGGCCCTGGTTTTTGCCGGTTGATCTTTTGGCCCTTCCTCAGCTCCGGGTTTTCGAGGTAGTGTTGGGTATAGGACTGTGAAGATCTGAGACCTTGATGCTTGAGTATACCACACCGTTGATACACGGTGGTGATGCCACACCGTTGATACACGGTGGTGATGCCACGCCGTTGGTGCACGGCGGTAATGCCACGCCGTTGGTGCACGGCGGTAATGCCACGCCGTTGGTGCACGGCAGTGTGATGCCACGCCGTTGGTGCACGGCGGATGCCACGCCGTTGGTGCACGGCAGTGATGCCACGCCGTTGGTGCACGGCGGTAATGCCACGCCGTTGGTGCACGGCAGTGATGCCACACCGTTGATGCACGGTGATGATGCCACGCCGTTGGTGCACGGCAGTGATGCCACGCCGTTGGTGCACGGCAGTGATGCCACGCCGTTGGTGCACGGCGGTAATGCCACGCCGTTGGTGCACGGCAGTGATGCCACGCCGTTGGTGCACGGCGGTAATGCCACGCCGTTGGTGCACGGCAGTGATGCCACACCGTTGATGCACGGCGATGATGCCACACCGTTGGTGCACGGTGGTGATGCCACGCCGTTGGTGCACGGCAGTGATGCCACGCCGTTGGTGTACGGCAGTGATGCCACGCCGTGGGTGCACGGCAGTGACGCCACGTTGTAGGTGCACAACGGTGAGAGTTTTGTGGATGTTTCGGACTGTGACCGCGAGTTGGGCATCAGCTTTATGATCGCCTTGTGAGCCAGTTTTCAGTCCCGTTCACCGACGGTTTGGTTTCCGTCAGGGTGTTCTCTTGTAGTTGAGGGCTCGACTTCGACCCGCGGGTCTGTTGGGGTTATGATAGCTTGTTGAGCGACCAACTATGGCATGGGATTGTGCCTCTTGAGGATCCCTTTGAGGTTAGCCTGCAGTTGTGTAGTCCACTCGGGTGATTTCGGATCGGAAGTAACCGAGTGAAGACCCCAACTTATTGGTTTCCCTTCCTTATTGGATGGATGTGCGGGTATGCTTCGGGTCGCCTTGTTGAGGTTGGCACCATGATGTAGTTTGGTGCGTGTTGAATTAGTGGGTTTTTCCGTTTTTCCCCCTGCCTTTTTGAGGAGCCCTTTGGTTTTCCACGTCTCAGCTCAGTAGTGATATGTTTTCCCTCGCCTGTGATTTGCTTGCCCCTTTGAGATCCTCGATTATTGGAGTACGAGGGATGCCCGTTGCAAATTCTGGCTCGAGAGATGAGAGAATTGCACAACGGGTCATACCGTACTTGTTGTTGTTGCGGTGTAATCACGAGGAGCGAGTGGGGTTTAGGGAGCTGGAGACGTACTGTTAGATACCTAGCCGTGGTATTCTTGTTTCCGGATGGGCTTGATCTAGTTTCGAGGACGAAACTTTCTTTTAGTGGGGGAGGATGTGAGGTCCCGGAATCCCCTGCGTAGGAGTTGCTGGTCGTTGGGCAGCTTTTAGTGGCCGTGGGAGTGTTTGTGCGCGTGTCGGACCCAAGAATGGATTGTGATGCAATTTGGGATTTAGTTGCATCACTGGAGGCCTGCGTGTTGTGTCGCTGGTGGTTGCGCGCAATTTGGACACAAGTGTTGGACTTCGTGCTTAAAATGTGACCCCGTGGGAAATTGGAAGACCCGTCGGGTGTTTAGAGGTGATTTCGCGCGATTCGGATGTCAGAATTGGACTCCGGGTGAAGTCCGGATAAAGGTTTACCTCTCCGGTCGCCTTCGGGAATTTTTAGAGTTGAAATTTGGCAAATCGGACTTTAAAAATGGACCCGGCGCGGAAAGGGGATCGAGTTGGCATTCGGCAAATTTTCGGGTAAGAATTTGGAGAAACGGACATCGTTTTTGGATTCAGCGCGCGAAATCGCTAAGAATGGACTATTTATTTGTTGGTTTTGGAGCCCGGATAAATTGCACGTTTTTCGAGGCAATGCGGCGCGAATCTCGAGGCGGGCGCGTGGCACGGATCCCGAGGCGATCGCGGCGCGCGAGTCAAGGCTCGCGGATCGAGGCGGCGTGCGGAAGGGACGGGGCGCAGGCGCCTGCAGCGCGGAATGCGCAGGGGCCGCCACGTGGCGGCCCCCCGTTGGCGCCCGCGCGGGCGGGGGACACGCGCGCCCGTGTAACGGGCGCGTGTCCCGCGCCTGCGCGTGGTGCGGTGCAACGCGCCCGTGTGGCGGGCGCGTTGCATCGCGCCACGTGGCGCGCTGGGCGCGTGCGTGGACCCGGCGCACGCGCCCAGCCCGTGGACCGGCCGGTTGGGGCTTCCCCATTGGTCCACGTGGTGGACCGGCTCCGTGGACCGGCCTGGTGGACCGCCCTTCTCCTCTTCTTTTCTTCTTCTTCTTCTTCCTCCCCGCACCGCCATTCCCTTTCTTTCTTTCTTTCTTCTGCAACCGAGAGCGAGAGGGAGTGAGGAGGGAGGTGGCGTGAGGTGCGGCGGCGCGTCGTGGACTCCGTTTTGCGTGCGAGGACGCCCGGCGGAGTGGTTCGGCGACGGCGGCGCAAACGTGTAAGTCCCGTATGTTGATTTTGCTGTATTTTTGTACAGTTTTTGGGGCGTCCTTTTAGACTGTAATTACCCCCACTGTGCACCGTTTTGCGTGCGGACCCCGTTTTGCGTGCGGATCCTGGCACCGTGCACCGTTTTGCGTGCGGACTCCGGCACTGTGCACCGTTTTGCGTGCGGACCCCGTTTTGCGGGCGGATCCTGGCACCGTGCACCGTTTTGCGTGCGGACTCCGGCACTGTGCACCGTTTTTCGTGCGGACCCCGTTTTGCGGGCGGATCCTGGCACCGTGCACCGTTTTGCGTGCGGACTCCGGCACTGTGCACCGTTTTGCGTGCGGACCCCGTTTTGCGGGCGGATCCTGGCACCGTGCACCGTTTTGCGTGCGGACTCCGGCACCGTGCACCGTTTTGCGTGCGGACTCCGTTTTGCGTGCGGATCCTGACACCGTGCACCGTGTTATGTGCAGACTCCGTTTCTGTGCGGACTCCTCCGGCGGCGTGCTCCGTTTTGCGTGCGGACTCCGGCGGCGTGCTCCGTTTTGCGTGCGGACTCCGGCGGCGTGCCCCGTTTGCGCGCGGATCGCGTGGAGGCCAATTGCAAGTGTCTACGAGCAATTGGTGGCAAATCGAGGTGGGTGGCCTTATCTCCAAGTTTTATGGACTGTACAGTATTTCTACTGTTGTAGGACTATGCATGATAGCTTATTTCATTGTGTAGCATGCTATATTGTAGGAATTGATATTTCTTTTATTATCTGTTAATAGAGTTATCTTGGAACTTGACCTAGCACCCCCGTCATATGCTGCATGTGTAACCAGACCAGTAGAAAACCCTCACTTGGGCTAGGGTTATTTATGCTTAGACATCCACACTGTTTTTACATCCCTGGACATAGTGTTTTCCTCGCCCGGATAGTGGGCCGAGAGGTCGGGACTTGCTTTTAGTGTGGGATGCTTTTGCACTCTTGCTTGGGAGCAGAGTGGAGTCTGGTAGCTGTAGCGGGTTGCTTATCTGTGCGGGGAGCCGTTTGAGTAAACGGTAGTCCCGAGAGGTCTTGTTTTTCCTGTTGTGCTGTCATGGGAGGGAGCCGTTGAGTAGACGGCAGTCCCGGGCCGTCGAGTGTCTTCCGGTCCGTCTTGTTGGGAACCGTTGGGCTGACGGTGGTCCCAGGTCGTTGAGTGTTGTCCGACCTGTTTTGTTACCCTGAGTTGTGGGTCGTTCCTGGCTGTGGAGTATCTCCAGCCAGTAAGCTTTGTGCTGTGAGCTGTAGGAGAGGCTAGTGTCTCGTGTTTCGAGTTAGCCGATCAGCTGAGTCGTCGAGAGTGCTCCGACTGTTACGCGAGATTTTTGGGGATCTTGAGTCCTACCGTTCTGTGAGTGAGCGTGGATTTGGACTAGCCTGCATATGCCACTGCGTGATTACTCTATGCCGCGCCGTTTTCCTCAGTTGGGGCCGCGCCCCTTGAGATGCCGCTGTGGATGCGATGATTGGCCTGTTGAGGCAGTTTTGCGCGAGGGATGAGTTAGTCGGACAGGACGCCCCACGTAATCCCGTTCCCATGTGGACGTGTGGTAGTGGGCAGGAGCGTTCCTAGTCGACAGGCGCGGGCTTGGCTGGACCTTTGAGGTAGTCAGTTCGATTGGGACGATTGAGCACCCTTGG
>JAQOTM010000086.1:245652-327603 GCA_029168755.2 Tillandsia fasciculata | reverse complement strand
CTCTGTTTGTGAAAAGCATTAAATAAAGCATTAATTCCTTTGCCATTGTAAGAAGATAAGTCTATCTTTTCCTTGGTCCATTTCGACCTAGGTTTTAAGGTGCGAACATCATCTAAAATTTCAGTTGGATTAGACCATCCTAATTCAATTGATTGCCACACCCTTTCGTCGATGGAAGTTAAAAAGGCTTTCATCCGCACTTTCCAGTACGCATAATTTGTTCCATCAAAGAAAGGGGGTCGATTGATGTTTCCACCTTCAACCATTGTTTACAACCCTATTCCCGCTCTGATACCACTTGTTGGGTTTGGTTAATAAGGATCTAAATAGGGAAAAAACACCTAGAGGGGGGTGAATAGGTGTAAACAATAAACACTCAAAAATCTTTGTGCGATAAAACCCAATGCGGAAAAATAAAAGAACACACAAGATTTTTACGTGGAAAACTCCAAACCGGAGTAAAAAACCACGGGACCGATAACACGGCGAAATCCACTAGAGTTAACACACGTACAAGGTGATATAACGTACTCACAGACGACTCAACCTTTTACCATACGCCCCTAGTCGATCTTCCCGCTCGCTCCACGACGCTTCTCGAATCCACGATCCGCGCGCCAACGCTGAATCCACAGCGTCCAACGTCGAGTCCACGACGTCCGACCGAATCCACGGTCTTCACCCAATGGCACGCTTCGAATCCACGAACGCACCTCGCTCCGAATCCACGAGAGCGATGACACCTTGAATCCACAAGGCCACGCGAGTCCACGCGCCGATTCTGGGGTAAATCGTTGTTTGTTTGGGTGGTGATGATCCGCCGAATACTTAGATCAAGAGTAGATCGGAAATACCATCTAAGTATTCATTAGTTTGATTCAACTCAAGATATGAGTATGAAAACCTAGAATCAAACTAATCAATATAGATGAAGAACCATTAAATAGATCTAATGATTTCCGTTCTTCTCTATATGTGGATCTAAGGCCGTATAAAATGATATTTGAAAATGACGGCTCTTTTTCCGATGCCCTAGAAATGAAATAGAAGGCTATATATAGGTTAGAAACCCTAGGAAGAATATTCGGATCAAAAACAAACTTTTCTGGAAAGTTTTACCGACGGCGATCCGGATTGCATAAGCCACGATCCGGATCGCAGACGCACAGAATGCAGTTTCCAGAAAATCGCCTGTTCGGGATCCGGATCATAATCCACGATCCGGATCGTTCATACATTTTCACAAAACACCCCATTCGGGATCCGGACTGCCCAAGCTATGATCCGGATTGCAGCAATGTATGAACGAACACCTTTCGGGATCCGGATTGAAAGTCCACGATCCGGATCCTGAACATGTCCCATGTTCAGTTTTTGATGAATATGCAATTAAAACCTCTTCCAAGTGTTTCTACACTATAAGAAGTATTCGGATCAACAAAATTATTTAGTTAAACGTACCTGATCCTTTTGAATTCTTCTTTCTTGAGATTGAGGTATATGATCCACAGTTTCTTCATCTTCAATCCTCAAGACTTAAACTATTCACGAAATACGCCAACTCAAATTCCGTAACACGCCCACGCGCAGGCGCGCTTCCCGAGCGCGCCTGTCTGCGCGCTGTCCCTCGCCGTACAGCGCCTCGGGAAAAGGGCCGCTCCTCGGGTTCCGTGCCGCGCCACACCTCGAAAAACGTGCCGCTTTGCCTCGAAAAACGCGCACTTCATCCGGGCTCCAAATCCAACAAATAAATAGTCCATTCTTAGCGATTTCGCGCGCTGAATCAAAAACGATGTCCGTTTTCCCAAATTCTCACCCGAAAATTTGCCGAATGCCCACTCGATCCGATTTTCGCGCGCCGGGTCCATTTTTAAAGTCCGATCTGCCAAATTCCAACTCTAAAAATTCTCGAAGGCGACCGGAGAGGTAAACTTTTATCCGGACTTCACCCGCAGTCTAATTTTGACATCAGAATCGCGCGAAATCACTACTAAACACCCGACGGGTCATCCAAATCCCACGGGGTCTCCATTTAAGCCCGAAGTCCACCACGTGTGTCCAAATTGCGCGCAAACACCAACGACACATCCCGCAGGCCTCCAGCGATGCAACTAAATTCCAAATTGCATCACCAAGCCATTCCTTGGGCCCGACACGCGCACAACACTCCCAACGGCCACTAAAAGCTGCCAAACAACCAGCAACTCCTACGCCGGGGATTCCGGGACCTCACAGTCAGCGAAAACCAGCGCCCGATGGCGAAAAACAGCACGCGGCGGCGAAAAACAGCTCCGTCGGCGAAAAACAGCGCCCGACGGTGAAAAACAGCACGCGGCGGCGAAAAACAGCTCCGTCGGCGAAAAACAGCGCCCGACGGCGAAAACAGCACGCGGCGGCGAAAAACAGCTCCGTCGGCGAAAAACAACGCCCGACGGCGAAAAACGGCTCGCGGCGGCGAAAAACAGCAGCAGCCGACGGCGAACACCGAGGCCGACGGCGAAAACAGCGGCCGAGGGCGAAAACCCAGCCGCGCGACGAGGGAGGCCCGCCGCACGGCGCCCAACCAAGCAGCGCCGCGCAGTGACCCGCTGCGCGGTGCCGGAGCGCGCCGCGCAGCGCCCTGCGGCGCTGCGCGCGGTGCCCAGCGGCGCTGCGCGCAGCCCGCAGCGCTGCGCGCACCCGCGCGCACGCGCAGGCCCGCGCGCGGCCCGCGCGGCCCGCGCGGCCCGCCCGCCCGCGCAGGCCCGCGCGCGGCCCGCCCGCCCGCGCAGGCCCGCGCGCGGCCCGCGCGGCCCGCGCGCCCGCGCAGGCCCGCGCGGCCCGCGCGCCCGCGCAGGCCCCGCGCGCGGCCCGCGCGGCCGCGCGCGCCCGCGCAGGCCCGCGCACGGCCCTGCCGCGCGCGGCCATGCCACGCGTGCCTGCGCGCGGCCCAGCAGTGCCGCGCCCGCCTGCGCGCGGCCCTGCCGCGCGCGCCCGCGCGCGGCCATACCGCGCGCGCCCGCGCGCGGCCAAGCAGTGCCGCGCGCGCCTGCGCGCGGCCCTGCCGCGCGCGCCCGCGCGCGGCCATGCCGCGCGCGCCCGCGCGCGCCCGCGCGTGGCCATGCCGCGGCGCCCGCGCGCGGCCAGGCAGCGCCGCGCGCACCTGCGCGCGGCCCTGCCGCGCGCTCCTGCGCGCGGCCAGGCAGCGCCGCGTGCTGCACCTTGCTGCACGCGGCGCCGCGCCCAGCGGCACGTCGCCGCAGGGTGCTGCCAACAGCGGCACCCTGGCGCCGCGCGTGCGCCATTGCGCGCGCGCGCGCGCGGCCGCCGCCGACGGAAAAGCCCAAAAATATATAAAAATCCCAAAAAACCTAGAAATCCAGTTTTGCTCAATAAAAATCCAACAAAAATCCCAAAGCTCTCCAACAAAGAAAACCCAGCTCAAAAACCCCAAAAAATCTGAATTTTTGCTTACCTCGTCGCCGCATGTCGCACGCCCACGAGCTCCCCTCGGTCTCCAACGGCGAGTCCCAAAAATCCGAAATGCTCCAAAGCTCCTTCCTCTTTTTCTTCTTCTTCTTCTTCTTCCTCTCTTTTCTTTCCTTTCTTTCTTTCTTCCTTTTTCTTTCTTCCTGCTGCAAAGGGAGAGGTGGAGGCTCTTTTATAAAGGAAAAAAACCAATTTAATTAATTTTCTTAATTAATTAATTCCACAAATCCAACTCCAACTCACTTCTCGACCTCGGGCTCTCCGCCGTTGCCCGGAACCTCCCAAACTCCGCTGTAAATCGAAAATACACGTGCTCACAGCTTTTTCTCTCCAAAAAGCTCAACCGTTGAGTCGGGGTGCTCAAATCAATTACCGGCTCCGAAATTGCCAGTTCCGACTCACTTTTTGCCTCCGGGTCCTCCGCGTCAGTCCGGAACCTCTCGAACCTCGCTGTAAATCAAAAGTACACGTGTCCACAGCTTTTTCTCTTCAAAAAGCTCATCCGTTGAGTCGGGGTGCTCAAATCAATTACCGGCTCCGAAATTGCCAGTTCCGACTCACTTTTTGCCTCCGGATCCTCCGCGTCAGTCCGGAACCTCACGAACCTCGCTGTAAACTGGAAATACACATGTTCCAAGTGTTCCTAAATTTCCAGCACGCCACGGTGCAGTCGGTAATTTCCAAATCACATCCTCCAGCGGCATACAAAGCCCGGAAAAACTCCGAATCGAGCTGGAGCTTCCGCGTTGATCCGAATCAACCCGGCATCAACTGTAAACTCAAATGCAACCTGCCCACGGCAACTCTCTGCTCCAAGTCATCCAAGTGGTCGGTGCGCTATCCGCAGACCCGGTACTCTACACTCTCCCCCCCTTAAAAAGGGTTTCGTCCTCGAAACCAGAATAAATCCATAACTCAGGAGGGGGTCTCGATCAAATGGGGATAGGAAAAACTCAACTTATCCTCAGGCCCTCAAGTGGCCGTTCGCACTCATCAAGACGGCTCCACTGATCCTTCACTCCAGGTATGATCCGTCGGCACAATTCCTTCGCTTCACGAGCAAGGGTATGCATCGGTCGTACCAAATAGCTCAATCCCCCGACCAACTCCAAAGAAGTGAAATCCAAAACATGAGGGGGATCAAGTACAGCTCTTCCGGCCAGGTAATTACTCGCGGACCAAACACCCCGCGTAACTTAAAACAGCAAATCTTCGCGGATAGTGGCTTCCACAAATCAAGATCCCCAATTTTCTAACTCTCAATTTCAAGTTCCAAAAGTGGCAACCATGGATCAAACACCTCATTCCGAGGTTGCTCTGCTCGCCTAGCCAAGGCGTACTAACCATAAAACCCTTGCCGGAATAATGATATGCTAGAGAACCATCCCAAACCCAGTAGCTTTGACCACCGGCGTTGCCTCAGCCAAACTCTCCTGAGTAACCAAGTATCCCTGGTTCGAGGATCAATGAATAACTCAAAGCTCTCTCTATCGCTGGCAATCATGCAAATCGATGCAGTTCTAACTCCTCGAAGCTATACAGGCCCTGCCTAGTCCAAAACTTTTGACCTCAGTCTCAATCATAGGCTTAGGCTAATTTCCAACGGCATCACTCTTCGTTGGGTCCTCAGTCGCTCTTGCAGCCGAAATCAAACGGGATAAACATCAAAACTTTCCAAAAAGGCCGCAGGGCCCCAGTCAATCCACTTGACCATACAAAAGTTCATTATGCCCTTACTGGTTCCTACACACAATCAGGGCACAGCCCTCGGCTGTATGGTTCCATAACGTTATCAAACTCACAAAGGGCATCTGCCGCAACACAATCCAGCCTGCCTATGTTCGAACCATCACAGAACTCTCACCGTTGTGTATTCACAACGTGGCATCACCACCGTGCATCAACGGTGTGGCATCATACTCAAGTATCAATCTCTAGGATCCCCACAGTCGTATACCCACGACGTGGAACGGGTCACATAGACCCCTCAACCCTTCACATCCTACAACCGCGCTATCAGCTCACTGCCTTGCGGGTGATACTCCAAGAGGTGCTGTCATAGTCGGCGCAGTTCCAAAACTATGTCGACCACTATCTCGATCTCAATTCCACTAGGCGGCGGCTTCAAAAATCAGCTCAGGTGGACTCACACCCGGGGGCATACGGCGATAAGAATAAACTTTAGTCCCGGCGCCGCCGTAGGCACTGCCTCTACAGTCGCTCGCGAAGCGATAGGCAACCACAACTCAACCTCTAACGTGCTCCAGCATCCTCTAAAAACACACTCCTCCTGACCGGGTCCACGGAGGGTGATTGTCCTCTCTCGACAATCCATGATAGCAAACAACGGGATAACACATCCCTATCCAACCATCATAACAACTCCCCTATCTCTGGCCCACACGAAGCTACCCCTGCTTCGCTGAAGTACACACAAGCGGTGCCGGCATCAACCATGCTCTAACTCCGATGACCACACCTGGTGAGGCGCGATCCACTAACCTGGTGCCTCTAACCAGCTACACAAACTCGTCCTCTAGATGCTGGCGGTCATCGCTCTATCCGCCTCAGTATCACGGCTTTATCAGCCTACTGGTAGACCGATGAAACTCTTCATCCTGAAGGGGCAGTGGGTGACACAGGAGGTGTCCTCTGCTCCAGCATACGCATCATGCGCTCCATATTTTCCTCCTGGCGCCTGGCCGCCACCTCTGGCGCCGCAACGCCTCTGACAACTGGGCCACCTGAGCCCGCAGCTCCTGTACCTCACTCTGCCCGGCCTCTCCGGCCTCTCGCCGCTCGGGCTCCTCATCCGAGGTCAAACGCCCTCTCGTCGCTACACGACGTCTCGGCGGCATCGCAGGTAACTGCACAAAACGAACGTCAGGACAAAACAACCATACGACCCAATCCAGCGAGAGTCTAAAACTTGTTATCCCTCCTAAAGTATTATGTTGTCTGCAGCCAACATAATCACTTTGAGAGAATAACAAATCAAATCACTCATCCCAACCCGAGGGAGAGGTAAAAACTCAATCTGGACTCTCGCTAAAATCACGTCTCTCACGACAGTCATCCTACTGTCCAACCAATAGCCTAGGGTCACTAAGTCCTCAACGACCTATACACCTAGACTCTGATACCACTCTAATCTGTCACGCCCCGGGGTCGAAACTGCGACCCGGGCTCGCTGACAGATCCGCCATCTGTACGGAAACTGCCGTACAGACGAAGCGTCTAGCCTGCAAAAGACAAAACTACAGCTACACAGATATCAGAGCGGATAAAAAGCTGTACTATAAAATTTCTCAACTACAAAGTTGCTACAACACAAAGCCTATCTCCCAAAATCAGGCGATACAAATAGAAATCCACCTATACAATATCTACAAATCCAAATGGGAGATAGCTAAACAGGAACTATAACCAACTCCCACAATCCGGGATGGTACATCTACCTCTCTATAAAGTAACAATGCTGGTAGGGAACTATCACGCGACTCCCTGTCCTCGGTCCGTCCAAACAGCTCGGCAGGAACGGAAGAAAGCCTCAGCAACCTGTCACCGACAGAGGGTGTGAGAACTACATCCTACAGTAGTTCTCAGTGGGTACCGTCTCCAAGAACCACGGTCTGCCCACTAAGTCTACTAGAGGCATAAGATAACAGAAAAGACTGTGATAATATAAATAAGCTGGAAAAGAATCTACAGCTATCATGCCTCTATCTACTATGCTCAAAAGGAAGAGACTATGGATGATGGTATGCAGCCACTCACTGCCGACAATATGTCACTAGTACTATGCCCAAGACACTCTACTATGACACATGCTATACCAACACTCTCTCAGTGTAACCCAAATCTCATCGACTGCCCCACAGGGTCCAGTCCAGTCAAGTAACCCATATCTCATCGACTGCCCCACAGGGTCCAGTCAAGCCTGCGCCCCCTGGTGTATCAACCAGGGTGTCCAAACGGACAAACTCGATATCTCACACAGTGACCCCATGGTAGCTCGGCCAGGGGTATCAATATCTCACACAGTGACCCCATGGTAGCTCGGCCAGGGGTATCAAGCGACCTCTAGTATATAAACTAGGCGCATCATCGCAGCCTCGTCAGGCTCGGTATCAATCATCAACGCACCCGGGGCGTGGTTCGAGGGGTGCGACCCCACCGAACTCAAATATCTCAACAGTATCACTGTCTCACAAGTGGCTCCTGCAGGCTATAGTCCTCGATCAAACAGATCGGTATCTCGATGCTCAAAGCACAACTCAGTCGGAGAACCCTCCACGACTCAATCTCACAACACTGACCCACTCAGCGAAAGTACTACACAGCTGGGACCACCGTCTCTCCCAACGGCTCCCACAAGAACCCCCACTCAACTCAACACACAAACTCACGGCCGGAGATGCTCCACGGCCCAATCTACGAAGGGTCCGAAACCCCGGGAGACTAACATCTACGTCCCCAAGAGAGAAAGCAGCCCTTAGAACCCAGATCACTCGAATCCGCTCGGGTGGATAAGTTTATAAGAAACCATGTCATTTATTTCAGAAAACCATTCGATCTGAAAGAAATCCATCTTTTTAATGATTTTTAGTCTTTTTAGGAAAACCCTTTGAAATCAAGTTTTATGCCCAAACCTCGAAGAGATAATGCCCTCGTCCTATCAAACAAGAACCGACTCAGGCAACCTTGCGAGGCTTGGAAGAAACATTGGTGACTAAAATCATATATTCGTCCAAAAAGGTTCTGGGTTCTAAGGTCCTGCTAACACACGTGCACCACGCTCACAACAGGGTGGTGACGAGAAGAACAGCGGAAAGGAAAAACCCCGGGACCACCGTTTACCTGAAACGGTTCCCCAAAACACTAACACTGGCCTAACCCAGCCACCAGACTCCACTCGGCCCCCCGGGCCCGAGTGCAACACCCATCCCACAACACTCTGACCACTCAGCCCACTATACGGGCGAAGGACTCTAAGTCCAGAAAGATATGAAAAGTGTGGGATGTCTAAAGCATAAAAGAACCTAGCCCAGATTAAGGTTCTCTATCAGTCTGGTCAAACACATGCACATATGACGGGGGTGCTAGTCAAGTTCCAAGAAAACACTTAAACTAGCATGCAATTCTATTACAATAGAATTAGAAGGAAGTCCGTAGACTTGGAGAGAAAACCAACCCACCTCAGCTCGCCCCCAATTGCTTGTCGACACTTGCAATTGGGCTCAGCGGACTTACCAGGCCTCCAAGGGGTCCGCACGCAACACGAAGCCCGATGCCAGATTCCGCACGCGAAACGGAGCACGCAGCGACCAACCACACGACTGCGCGCTCTGCGGATGCTAAAAACCGCACCGCAAGCTGCCAGAAGCGAAGAAATCGCAAAATCAATCAAAACGGTAAAAACCGAGCATCCGACAGCGAAAAACGGCCTCCGTCGGCGAAAATAGCCTCCGTCAGCGAAAACCAGCGCCCGACGGCGAAAAACAGCACGCGGCGGCGAAAAACAGCTCCGTCGGCGAAAAAACAGCGCCCGACGGCGAAAAACAGCACGCGGCGGCGAAAAACAGCTCCGTCGGCGAAAAACAGCGCCCGACGGCGAAAACAGCACGCGGCGGCGAAAAAACAGCTCCGTCGGCGAAAAACAACGCCCGACGGCGAAAAACGGCTCGCGGCGGCGAAAAACAGCAGCAGCCGACGGCGAACACCGAGGCCGACGGCGAAAACAGCGGCCGACGGCGAAAACCCAGCCGCGCGACGAGGGAGGCCCGCCGCACGGCGCCCAACCAAGCAGCGCCGCGCAGCGACCCGCTGCGCGGTGCCGGAGCGCGCCGCGCAGCGCCCTGCGGCGCTGCGCGCGGCGCCCAGCGGCGCTGCGCGCGCAGCCCGCAGCGCTGCGCGCACCCGCGCGCCCGCGCAGGCCCGCCCGCGGCCATGCCGCGCGCGCCTGCGCGCGGCCCTGCCGCGCGCGCCGCGCGCGGCCAAGCGCGGCCAAGCAGTGCCGCGCGCACCTGCGCGCGGCCAAGCAGTGCCGCGCGCACCTGCGCGCGGCCCTGCCGCGCGCGCCCGCGCGCGGCCATGCCCCGCGCGCCTGCGCGCGGCCAGGCAGCGCCGCGCGCTGCACCTTGCTGCACGCGGCGCCGCGCCCAGCGGCACGTCGCCGCAGGGTGCTGCCAACAGCGGCACCCTGGCGCCGCGCGTGCGCCATTGCGCGCGCGCGCGGCCGCCGGCGACGGAAAAGCCCAAAAATATATAAAAATCCCAAAAAACCTACAAATCCAGTTTTGCTCAATAAAAATCCAACAAAAATCCCAAAGCTCTCCAACAAAGAAAACCCAGCTCAAAAACCCCAAAAAATCTGAATTTTTGCTTACCTCGTCGCCGCATGTCGCACGCCCACGAGCTCCCCTCGGTCTCCAACGGCGAGTCCCAAAAATCCGAAATGCTCCAAAGCTCCTTCCTCTTTTTCTTCTTCTTCTTCTTCTTCCTCTCTTTTCTTTCCTTTCTTTCTTTCTTCCTTTTTCTTTCTTCCTGCTGCAGAGGGAGAGGTGGAGGCTCTTTTATAAAGGAAAAAAACCAATTTAATTAATTTTCTTAATTAATTAATTCCACAAATCCAACTCCAACTCACTTTTCGACCTCGGGCTCTCCGCCGTTGCCCGGAACCTCCCAAACTCCGCTGTAAATCGAAAATACACGTGCTCACAGTTTTTTCTCTCCAAAAAGCTCAACCGTTGAGTCGGGGTGCTCAAATCAATTACCGGCTCCGAAATTGCCAGTTCCGACTCACTTTTTGCCTCCGGGTCCTCCGCGTCAGTCCGGAACCTCCCGAACCTCGCTGTAAATCAAAAGTACACGTGTCCACAGCTTTTTCTCTTCAAAAAGCTCATCGGTTGAGTCGGGGTGCTCAAATCAATTACCGGCTCCGAAATTGCCAGTTCCGACTCACTTTTTGCCTCCGGATCCTCTGCGTCAGTCCGGAACCTCACGAACCTCACTGTAAACTGGAAATACACATGTTCCAAGTGTTCCTAAATTTCCGGCACGCCACGGTGCAGTCGGTAATTTCCAAATCACATCCTCCAGCGGCATACAAAGCCCGGAAAAACTCCGAATCGAGCTGGAGCTTCCGCGTTGATCCGAATCAACCCGGCATCAACTGTAAACTCAAATGCAACCTGCCCACGGCAACTCTCTGCTCCAAGTCATCCAAGTGGTCGGCGCGCTATCCGCAGACCCGGTACTCTACAGAGGGCGTGGCCGTGGGCGTGGCCGTGCCCGTGGAGGGAAACAAGCCTCCAAGAGGGACCGTTCACATGATTCACAGAGTAGTGATTCAGCTGAACATTCTGAACATTCTGCTGATGTTGAAATGGCGGCCAGGAAAGGCGCCTATGCCTTCAATGTCTGATACGGGTGCGGCCTCCCCTCCATGACATAGCACTGGCGGGCCACGCATGTCAGCAACGTCACGCAGAGAACAGCGATCAAAACGAGCGGTAGACACGGGCGACGTTGATCCTAAACGACAAGAAGGCTTTGCAAGCCAAACTTGCATCGGAGAGCGATATGTCAACTTTGACGAGCTGACTACAGAAGTTCCTGAATTTGCCCAGCTTTTGCAAAGGGCGCCTATCGAACCTGTCGGCCGCATACACGGTCGTAAAGGTTTCTGTCTAGAGCTCATTCGCCAATTTTATATGAGAGGTCACATAATGGGTCAGGATTCAGATACCGGATTTATGGTATTAGAATCGAATGTTCGTGGTGTGAGAGTTGTAGTGTCTCCAGACACAATTGGTGCCCTCCTTGGATTAAATGAGGACACTAGTGGAGTGCATTATACACTTGGAACCATTCATCATTCCACACACTGGAACACCATTGTCAATGCTCTCTGCAAGCCAGGAACAGTCACAAATAGACTACACGTTGAATCCAAGGATTTGAGACCTGCGTATCACATCCTATCCTTAATATTGTGCTATAATATTCTGCCCACATTGGGTACAAAGAGGATTCGATGGGATAGACTTGTTCTTTTATATTTACTTGGTCACCCAGAGGTAGCTGATGGAATGAACATCAATATTCCAACATTGATTTGGCACAGAATGACACAGTTAGTGCAAGGTACATCGCATCGCGATCTATTACCTTACCCTCTTCTTATCATGCGGATTTTGGAAGATCAAGGTGTAGACATAACGTGCGACGACTATGATTATAGCTTGGGTCCTATTGACGGGGTTACCTTAGCAAAATCAATAAGTACCTTGAGGACGTTTCAGAACGTGAAGGCCTACACTGAAGCATCGTCGAGGCGTGCGCCACACCGTCGGGAACATCACAGCTCGTCCGGTCACCAAGAGAATGTTACATTGGAGTCGTTGGATCGAGACTTGCAATCGTTGAAGAAAAGAGTCGAAGAAGGATTCAAGAAGCTCGAGGATGGCTTAAAGAAAATTTTTGATTTCCTTGTGTGCCGACATGATGATACGATTCCAGGTGCTGCCGGACCTAGTTCTTCCCATCAACCCGACGATGATGCTACCCACGAGGATGAGTGATAGTTATGTTTATTTAACGTGCATTTTAACTTATGATTTATTGACTCTCGTTTTTTTATCATTGTACCAAATATTATTGTACTGTGCTAAACACATTTATTGAATTCTAATTCGCCTTGTAATTATGAACAGATGACTGTACTGTACGAAAATGTATTTTGTAAAGAATTGGAGTTTCGTCATTGTAAGTTGTATGTTGTGCTAAGATGTATGTTGTGCTAAGATGTATGATGGAGTTTCGCGTCGTGGTGTGCTAAGATGTATTTTGTGTTCCATTTTCAACTGTTCCATTTTCAAGTGTGGAGTACTTTTAGACTCTTCTATAAATGTATGAATGTATGAATGTATGAATGTATATATGTATAAATGTATAAATGTACCTTCTTGTATATATGAATGTTCATAACTTATCTATAGCTGTTCAGAACTTTTATGAACAGCTATAGATACAAGATGAACAGTTGAACATTTTAACATCTTGTAGGAAGATACAAGATGAACATTCGAACATTAGAACATATCTATAGCTGTACTAAATAGTAATGGAGTCAGTGCAATTTATATGTTTCTTTGAATGAGCCTCAAGCACCCTCGTAGCCATTCCCTCTTCTATATATATGAATATAGGTGTGCCCTTCTCCCCTTGTAAACTTTATGTATTAATAAATTTAAATATTCTATTTTCTTTTATTTGTTTAAACATTATTAATTGTAATATTTACAAATTTATACAAAATTTTAATATAATTTTGACAAAACAATTTAGTGAGGCCTCACACTTGGTTTCCTGACACAATACCGGTACTCATTATTGAGTACCGGTACACATGGTTCCGGTACACATCCAAGGTCCTCAAAACCCGAAAGCCTAACACTTGGATTCCTCACTCAGTACCGGTACTCATGATTGAGTACCGGTACACATGGTTCCGGTACACATCCAAGTTCCTCAAAATCCGAAAGCCTCACACTTTGATTCCTCACGCAGTACCGGTACACATAATTAAGTACCGGTACACATGGTTTTCTCACTCAGTCCCGATACTGGAAAATTCCTCACACAATACCGGTACCGGTACTCATAATTTAGTACCGGTACTCATAATTGAGTACCGGTACTCAGTGTTAAATTTCAATACATTAAAAAAATTGAAGGAAATTTAAATTTTGGAATTTATCAAATAGAAACATCTGTTAAAAATAATAAATTGGAAAATTGTGTAGAAAGTTGCCTCTCTAAAACCTGTAAAGACAAATGAAAATTCTAGAACAAATATATATAGCTGTTACAGAACAAAATAAAAATATTCCAGAACAATTAATTTTAAAAGTTCGAGAACACAGTGAGGAAATTGCAGAACATAATGTAACAAATCAGCTTCTCAGAATTACAACTCCAATTCTTCCATCGCAAACACAGTACAGTCCTCGTAGCACAGTTCATCTGAGGACAGTACAGTCATCTTTTCAGATTTACAACTTAAATCCTTTACAACATACAACTTAGCATAGTACAGGCATACATCTTAGCTTCGTACATCTTGAATAAACATACATCTTTGTGGTGACCCGGATCTCTGCAGGGCTTCTACAGTGTGACTAGCAGCTTCTGGAGGCCTGTGTAGCGTGTCGGCGGTGTTGGTGCACCAATTGGACATAAGTGATGGACTTCGGGTGTTAAATGGATTACATGGGTAATCGGTTGACCCCGTCGATTGTTTAGAAGTGGTTTCGCGCGAATCGGGCATCAGAATTGGACTCAGCGCGAAATTTAGGTTAAAAACACTTATCTGGATGCCTTCGACAAATTTTGGAATTGGAATTTGGCAAAACAGACAGCGGATTTGGATTCAGCGCGCGAAAACGGTGAAAATTGGCTATTTACTTGTATTTTTCAGAGCCCGGATGACCCGGCACGGATTTCGAGGCAGCTTGTACTGTTCCGGCGCCGGCGGACGGCGGCAGGAAGCGGCGGAGCGCGGCGGCGCGGGCTCGGGCAGGCGGCAGAGCGGCCACGGGCAGGCGCGCGGGCGCGCGGGCAGGCGCGCGGTCCACGGGGCCGGCGTGCACCGTGGGGCAGGGTCACGTGGCACCTCGTGAGTGGCGGGCGCAGCGGGCGCGGTCCACGGGAGTGTCGCGGGTGCATGGTGGACCGGAGCGGGACACGTGGCGTGATGGCATTGGCTGGTGCACGAGCGTGCGGTCTACGCGGCTGGCGGCGGGTGCCTCGGGATACGTGCCCGACACGGGGCCGCAGGCGGCGCGGTCGCGCACGTGGGCGCGGCGTGGGCGCGGCCGGGCGACGTGGGGGCGCCACGTGGCGCCCCGCGGTTGGCCGGGTGCAGCCGCGCACGCCGAGCTGTCGGGCCACGCAACGCTCCGCGAGTGGCGGGCGCGCGTGCGCCAGGCGCGGGGGAAGGCGCTGGGCCACGTGTCGGCTCCGGAGCAATCCGGGCGCGCACAGTGTTGGGCCGGGCCCAACACTGTAGCAGCCCGGAATGCCCCGGGCGCCCGGTTTTGGGCCCAAAAGTCCAAGGTTGGATTTTTTCGGGCTGGGCCTATTTAAAGCCCTCTTTTACCCCGAGTTTGGGGTTTTTGCCAAACTCCTCTGCCTTTGGACCCTTCAGCAAAGTTGGAGATCTTCCTGTCGCGCATCTTTCGGCGGAGGCCCGGAATTTTTGGAAGTCGCGGCGTCGACGACTTCGGCATCGTAGCACAGAGCGACGATCTTTCATCGGAGGCCCGTTATCGTCGCAGTTCGGTCTGAGAGGTCCACAGCGCTACTCCGATAGTATTTTTGGACGATTTCACGGCGTTGGATTCACGAGAGGTACGTCTTCGATTTCCCTGTTGATCACCTTGCTTGATTGTGAGTTCGTGGCACGGTTTTCGAGACATTTCTAAGCCACTATTTTGCTGGTGGAGTTTTTGGACAGCAGCCCCTTGTTGGAATTTTATCTCCGCACTTAGGCGTTGGTTTAAGGCGTGCCTGTACACTTTTTGCATCTACGCGTCGCGAGGATTCTCGTCGTATTTTTCTAGGATTTTTCTGAGACTTGCCCGAAGGTATACTGTTTCCCTTTTACTGTGCAGATTATTACAGTTATGTGGTTGTGAGCTTTTGCGCGCCTGTACTGTGGAATTGGTAACTCGGCCTACGGGGCTCGGAATTGGACGTGCAGGTACCCGTTTCGAAGGTCTCGACGCGACGATCGCAGTGATATTTTTATTAAAATTTTCAGGGCACTTTCAGCAGGTGAAATAATGGCATCATTGGGACTGATTTTCAGATCGTGTGTATTTGGTTAATTTTTGGGATTAGAGTGTAACTTTGGACCTTATTGTTGTACCCAGGAAGGTTTGCGGGTGTTTTTGAACCTGTTGGAACGGGAGATGATGGTTTACGGGTATTTTCAGCTGTTAGGAGTCGAGGCTTGCGCGACGTGTACCGTGGATACGGGTTCAGCAGATATTGTTAGCAAGTGGCCACGCTCTTCACCGACCTCAGGTTTGCCTTGGATTAAGCACTTCAGGTGGGTAAGCATAATATTGGTAACTGTATAAGGAAATGATAGGGTTGTTATGGATGTTTATGTTATGGTTAATGTAAGTACATCTGTGGGAATGTCACCCCTCTATGACTGATAGCATGCTGAACTAATGTTCAACCGATATGGATGAGAGGTAAGCAGGGAATGACCTAGATTTTTGGGGATTGATGCTTACCTGATCATTGTTCACGTTTGTGAATTAGAGACTTATCATATGATAGACGGTTATATTTATCCCTCACTAGATGATATAGAGATCATACATGTTCATGTAATGGCCTACTTATGTGAGATTAGTGTATCATAGTAGGAATATTTTAGCATGCCTTGCTATTATATGCTTCATTCTCTTTTATCGTTTCCGAGGACAAAAGCATGCTTGAATGGACATCTAGATAGGCCATTATTTATTGCTACACTATCATATTGGAATTTGACTTAGGAGAAACCATGTTTTGCTTCTTTTCTCCTCATTGGTTAGTCATGTGGTTCAGGTTGCTCGGGTTCGAGCGGGGGTTTGGGATAGTGTAGTTGAGACTTCGAGTCTGGGACAGGTTGATCTTGATTGTGAGTTGTGGGGTATTGCGGCAACCGCGGATATTGGGCGGTTGACCGGATATTTATTTATGTATCAGATTGGGTATCAGAGTTCCTCTAGTGGATGGAGTTTCCACTTATTGTTTACTGTTGTTTCAGTTTGGGGATCGGGTTTCCCTTTAGTGGATGAGTTTTCCCACTTTGATCAGAGTCGTGATCCAGTCCTGCTATATCGTGATACTCGTTACAGTGATACTTGTTACAGTTGTTACTTTACTCGTGTGGGTCGCTCCCCTCGAGTGCCACTCCGGAGTGTGCGACCGGACGGATCGAGGTCGGTCTGTTACTTACTTTTGTGTGCGATCGGACGGATAGAGGCCGATCTGTTACTTACTTTGGGATGCGACCGGACGGATCGAGGCCGGCCTGTATCCCGCGTTTGGGTTCTTGAGTTCGACAGCAGAGCAGGCAGTGCCAGTGATTACTGGTCCATTGATTGGGTTTATTTCAGACTGATACTTCTATTGTTGCACTCGTGCCTGGGGGCTGAGTGGAGTCTAGTAGCTCTATGTAGACCAGTGCTAGTGTTGTTGGGAGCCGTTTGGGTTGACGGTGATCCCGTGTCGTTGAGAGTACTTCGACCATTATGCGAGGTGTTGTGGATCTTTAGTCTATCCGTTCTGAGATAGAGAGCATGGATTTTGATCATAGCCTGCGTGTGCCACTATTCGATAGCGAGTTAGTCCTTATGGACACCCTACGTAATTCCTGCCCGGCAGTGGGAGGTGGTTGTAGGTAGGCGCAGGTTTGACTGGACCAGATGTGGCAGTTATCTCGATTGGGTCGATTGTGCACTTCATGAGCTAGGGGTTGCATACCATTCTTTGATTCTCCCCTCTTGGGCATTTAGATGGAGACAGGGTAGCTGTTGAGTGTCATCAGCGTTCTTGTTCAGTTCTTACTGCTTTGGTTATTTTTGTCTCTTGAGGACTTGGTGGGCAGACCGTCGGGCCTGGCGGTGGTACCCACTGAGAACTCCCTTTTTGGTGTAGTTCTCACACCCATTGGGGGTTTCCCCCTCCTTTTTCCTTCCTCTCCTTTGTTTTGCAGAGTCTTAGCGGGTGTTGCTGATTCTGCGGTTATTGCTCGAGGCGAGAGAGTCGCGAGCTAGATCCCTACCTGTCGTTGGAGAGTAGCGGTACCCCTTCAGAGGAGATCTTCATTAGATTAGTTATTTTATTTCCTCTTTTGAGAGATTGTTGTAGTGAGGATATGATATGTATTGAGAGCCTGTACACTGATGTATTTATTGGAGATACCTCCCTGTTGAGCTATGAGTTTTAAGATTTGAGGATATTGTACGATTATCATTTTTGGGAGGTGGACATTGTTGTATTATTTTCCAGTTGTACAGTGATTGATTTTATTTTTTACATCAGTTTTATCTTATAGCTCTGATATCTGTTAGCTGTAGCACTTTTCTTGCAGGTAGGACGCTTCGCCTATGCGGAGTTTGGCATAGGTAGCGGATCTGTTGGCGAGCCCGGGTCGCAGTTTCGACCCCGGGGCGTGACAATCTTAGCACAAGTGTTCCCTTACCACAACATACAACTTACAATGACGAAAGTCCAATTCTTTACAACATACGTTTTCGTACAGGACACTCATCTGTTCATAATTACAACGCGAATTAGACTTCAACATATGGGATTAGCACAGTACAAAAATATTTGGTACATACATGAAAACCCGAGAGTGAAGAAAGCAAAGTTAAAATGCACGAGGATGGGTTAAAGAAAATATTTGATTACCTTGGGTGCGGAAGAGATGATACAATTGGGTCTGTTGTTGTAAATGAGAGCCATTGCACGATATGAGCTTAGAGGTTGTGCTATAAGCCTATATTGGACCGTGTTCTGTGGACCTGTTAGTAGTCCAAAGTAAACAGTTTAGCTAAGAACTCGTGGATTGGCCTTGCCTTCCACATTAGGCAGTGGAGCGACAGGGAAATGCGGTAAATGTGATTGGTTACGAATGTAGCCTTGTTATGAATAAATGATTGGGGGTATTAATAAGGAATTTCGCAAGTAAAGTCTGGGTCGTTTGTGGCAGTTGGGGGAGCAAGTACTTGCGAAATGCCTTATTAATTCCCCAATCATTTTTTCATAACAAGGCTACATTCGTAACCAATCACATTTACCGCATTTCCCTGTCGCTCCACTGCCTAATGTGGAAGGCAAGGCCAATCCACGAGTTCTTAGCTAAACTGTTTACTTCGGACTACTAACAAGTCCACAGAACACGGTCCAATATAGGCTTATAGCACAACCTCTAAGCTCATATCGTGCAATAGCTCTCATTTACAACAACATACCCAATTGTATCATCTCTTCCGCACCCAAGGTAATCAAATATTTTCTTTAACCCATCCTCGTGCATTTTAATTCAACAACTAACTAAACGGAAATGAAAACCAAGAACAAGATAAGAAAAGGGTCACCCATCGTCATGTCTGTCATCAACATCATCATCATGTGAAGTAGGTCCATGTGAAGTACTTGTTGCAGTCGCTCCAGGAACTACATCATCATGCTTGCAGCCGAGGATATCAAAAATCTTCTTTAATCCGTCCTCAAGCTTCTTGAACCTTTGTTCCATTATTTTCTTAAGTGCGTGTACATCCCGATGTAATGATTGTACAGACACTCCCTCATCTGATCCAGTAGAAGCTTGATGTTGCACTTGACGAGGCGGTGCACTTGGAGTCGCATCACTTGCACGACCTTTCACTTGCCCAAAGGTCTTTAGAGTGCTAATTGACTTGGCCAAAGTAATTCCATCAATAGCGCCCAAGCCATAGTCATATTTGACACAGGTGATATCAACTCCGTGATCTTCCAAAAGGCTAGTGATGAAGATCGGGTAAGGAAGTAGTTCACAGCTATTTGTTCCGTCAATTACATGCGCCATTTGTTCCCAAATAAGAAATGGAATATTGACACAGACTCCAGATGCACTCTCTGGGTGACCAAGAAAATAAATAAGAAGTAGACGATTCCATCGTATCCTTTAGTCCCCAACGTAGGCAACAGGTTGTAGCAAACAATTAAAGACAGAATGTGATATTCCGGCTTTAAATCCTTTGATTCAACATACAACCTGTTTGTATGTGTACCCGACTTGCAAATTGCATTCACAACAACATCCCAATGAGTGTCACTCTGAAAATCACCCTGAGTAAACTCCAGACCAGATGTATCAACAGGCAACCCAAGATTCGCACCAATTACAGCAGGAGTTATATCAAACTTGACACCTCGAACTGAGGTTTCGAATATGAATGTCCCGGTGTCACCATCCTCTTCGATTATAACTGCCCTCATGTAAAACTCCCTGATTAACTCCGAACAGAAACCCTTATTTGCTGGAACTATACCAAGTGGCTCAATAGGAATTCGTTCTACTAGCCTTGCAAAGTCCGGAACTTCTCGATACAATTCATTGAAGTTGACATGTCGCTCTCCAATACATGCTCTATTTTGAAATAATCCACGGCGTTTGAACTAATGTGTTGTTCACCTTCTCCAGAATTTGATCGCCGATCTGATTGAGAGCCCTCACGAATTACTGGTCCACCGGTACTTCTTTGTGGAGAATAATCTGCACCTTTCTTTTTCCTTGAAGTCATCGGTGCCTTTCCTTTCCCTATTACTGATTCTTCCTCATTTTCTGAAGAAGGTTCAGATTCTGAGCTTGTTAATACGTCATCCCGTGATCGTTTTAAAGATTTCTTCTTCCCACGTCCACGACCACGTGCACTCCCGGTGGCCATCAAAACCACAAGTGCAAGTAGCAAAGAGAATGCCATTCTCCTGTGAAGAACATAATCCACTATGAGTTCATTGAATATGAATATCAGAATAAGGCTTATAAATGTTCACCAAACATTGTAAACATGTAAAATTTGAAGTCATCGAAAATAATTTAGAGATTCAAACTCTATTAAGATGTAATGGATTATCAAAAATGAGTTTCAGAGATTTTGAAAATGACATCAATTTGATCAATACCCTTTCAAATTAGAGATAAGAACTACTATACTTAAGGGTGTCCCCTCAATACCCTTTAAAATATGAGATAAGCTATAAAGGGTCTTTTTCGAATGTTCAAATGTTTATCTTGTATCTTCATACAAGATGCTCAAGTGTTCAAGTGTTCATCTTGTATCTATAGCTGTTCATACAAGTTCTGAACAGCTATAGGTAAGTTATGAACATTCATATATACAATATGGACCAATGTAAATTATAATAGTGACAAGATTGTCTAAATAGTCAATAAAAATTGAACAAGTGTTCCATCTTGTAGTTGTTTTAAGGAACACTTGTATCTTCATACAAATAGTTACAAGAATGTCTAGAAAACTGCATACAAGAGTGTAAAAAAGTACTCCACACTTGAAAATAGAACAAGTGTGGAATCTTGTACTAGAAAATGGAACAATTGAAAATGGAACACAAATTACATCCTACCACACCACGACGAACACAAAATAAATTAGGGTTTTACAGTTTTACCTTTAGGGATTGTTAGAGAGGGAAAGAGCAAGTCTCGAGAATGGATTGTGGAGGAAGAAACAGAGGAAACCGGCAATATCTACCGAATCCGCAGATGGCGTACCGGTACTCGCCCTTCGCCCACCACGACGCTGAACAGCTAAAGGCGGTTTTCGTAAAAATCAGTGGCCCTCTGTGCCGTTCTTTTCTGTTCGGCTCCTAGTTGCTAATATGGGGTAGAGGGGATTAGGGCATGGGTTTTTTTCGTTCTTCCTTTCTTTTATGTTTTCCTTCTTTTATTTCTTTGCACGTGGCCCGATCCAACTATTTACCCATATTTTAACTTTATTATAGTATAACACATATTTAAATTTATTAATTAATTTCACCTTTCAATATTTTTATTGTATAAAATAAAGTAAAGAAATTTTCACTTTATTTTAAAATAAATGAAAATTTTATATTTATGTTTAATTTGTAAACTAATTAATAATATTTTTGATATAAAGTTAATTTTTTTAAAAAATTATAAACTTGGATTCCTCCCTCAGTTGAGTACCGGTACTGAGGGAGGAATCCAAGTGTGATGCTTTCGGATTTTGAGGAACTTGGATGTGTACCGGAACCATCTGTACATCAGTACCGGTACGCATAATTGAGTACCGGTACGCAGGCTCGGGTTTTATAAAATTTTATAAAAAATTATTTTAAATCAAAAATATTAATAATTAGTTTCAAAATTAAAATTAAATAAAATATTTTCAATTTTTTTAAAAAATAAAGTACCGGTACTCAATCGTGAGTACCGGTATTGTGTGAGGAATCCAAGTGTGAGGCTTTCGGGTTTTGATGAACTTGGATGTGTACCGGGGCTTTGAGCACACCTATACTCAAAAGGTGACAGCTATAAAGGGGACAGCTATATAGTGTCTTTTCCCTCTGTGTGAGGGCATTGGATGTGAGGGCATTGGATGCTGTTTTGAAAAGTGTGCACACCTATATTCAAAAGGGGACAGCTTTATAGGGTCTTTTTAGAAGGGCACCCCTATATTCACAAGGGGACAGCTATATAGCCCATATTTCCTGGGGAGGAAGGGCATTGGATCCTCTTTTCAGAAGTGGGCACACGTATATTCAAAAGGGGACAGCTATAGAGGGTTCCGTACAATCATATATGAATACCGGAACAGCTATAGATGGGTTTCGTACAGTCATATATACAGCTATATTCAAAATTAATGCTATAGCGGGCCTTTCAGCACACCTATACTCAAAAGGGGATAGCTATAGAGGGTTCTCGTACAGTCATATATGCATACCGGAACAGCTATAGATGGGTTTCGTACAGTCATATATACAGCTATATTCAAAATGAATGCTTTAGCGTTGACAGCTATAGAGGGTTCCCGTACAGTCATATATGCATACCGGAACAGTTATAGATGGATTTCGTACAGTCATATATACAGCTATATTCAAACTTAATGCTATAGCGGGGACAGCTATAGAGGGTTCCCGTACAGTCATATATGCATACCGGAACAGGTATAAATGGGTTTCGTAGACAATTATATTCAAAAGTGGACAGCCATAAAGGGGACACCTATATAGGGTAATCATGGTGTAAGGAACACCCATAGAGTGGTTCTGTACATCCTCAGCTGTCACGCCCCGGGGTCGAAACTGCGACCCGGGCTCGCTAACAGATCCGCCATCTGTACGGAAACTGCCGTACAGACGAAGCGCCCAACCTGCAAAAAGAATCAACTGCAGTACACAGATATCAGAGCTGAAAGTAACTACTAAAAACTGAAATCCAAAACACTGTACAACTGAAAATAATACAATATCCATCTCCCAAATACGATCGTATACAAAGTCCTCTGATACAAAACTCAAAGGGAGATATCTCCAATAAAAACATCAGTGTACAAGCTCTCACTACAAAATATCCTCACTACAACAGTCTCTCAAACTGAAAAGGAAAAGTACAACTCTAAGTAAACTAAACTACTGAAGCTCTCCTCGGAAGAGGTACCGCTACACTCCAACGATGGGTAGGGAACTAGGGAACTAGCTCGCGACTCCCTCGCCTCGGTCAGAAGGATCAGCAACAGGAGCACAGGACAGAGAAGAAGTCCCTGGGAAAAGACACCACGACGGGTGTGAGAACTACTTCCCACAGTAGTTCTCAGTGGGTGCCGTCAACAAGCCCAACGGTCTGCCCACTAAGTCTACTAGAGGTAAAAAGATAACAGTGCAATGAAATCTGAACAAGAAAAGCTGGAGCTACTCTACAGCTACCATGCCTCTATCTAGATACTCAAAAGTGGAACAGATGAAAGTAAATGAGACCACTCGCACCCAAGGTGCTCAATCGACCCAATCGAACTGACTGCCTCATAGGGTCCAGTCAAGCCTGCGCCTGTCGACTAGGAACGCACCTGCCCACTACCACACATCCACATGAGGACGGGATTTACGTGGGGCGTCCTGTCCGACTAACTCATCCCTCGCGCAAAACTGCCTCAACAGGCCCATCGTTGCCTCCACTGCGGAAAACTACCTCAACAGGCCAACCATCGTATCCACAGCGGCATCTCAGGGGGCGCGACTCCAACTGAGGAAAACGGCGCGGCATAGAGTATCAAACATTGGCATATGCAGGCTAGTCAAAATCCACGCTCACTCTCAGAACGGTAGGACTCAAGATCCCCAAATATCTCGCACCACAGTCGGAGCACTCTCGACGACTCAGCTGATCGGCTCACACGAAACATGTGACACTAGCCTCTCTAACAGCTCGCAGCACAAAGCACACTGGCTGGAGGTACTCCACAGCCAGGAACGACCCACAACTCAGGGTAACAAAACAGGTCGGACAACACTCAACGACCTGGGACCACCGTCAACCCCAACGGTTCCCAACAACACTGACCGGAAGATACTCGACGGCCCGGGACTGCCGTCTGCGCAACGGCTCCCTCCACGACAGCACAACAGGAAACAAGACCTCCCGGGACTACCGTTTACCCAAACGGCTCCCGGCACAGATAAGCAACCCACTACAACTACCAGACTCCACTCTGCTCCCAAGCAAGAGTGCAAAAGCATCCCACACTAAAGGAAAGTCCCGACCTCTCGACCCACTACCCGGGCGAGGATAACACTATGTCCAGGAATGAAAGAACAGTGTGGATGTCTAAGCATAAATAACCCTAGCCCAAGTGAGGGTTTTCTACTGGTCTGGTTACACATGCAACATATGACGGGGGTGCTAGGTCAAGTTCCAAGATAACTATATTAATAGATGATAAAAGGAATAACAATTCCTACAATCTAGCATGCTACACAAGAAAATAAGCTATCATGCATAGTCCTACATCAGTAGAAATACTGTACAGTCCATAAAACTTGGAGATAAGGCCACCCACCTCGGTTTGCCACCAATTGCTCGTAGACACTTGCAATTGGCCTCCACGCGATCCGCACGCAAAACGATGTCCGCTGCCGGAGTCCGCACGCAAAACGGAGCACGGTGCCGAAATCCGCACGCAAAACGGAGTCCGCACGCAAAACGGTGCACAGTGCCGGAATTCGCACGCAAAACGGTGCACGGTGCCGGAGTCCGCACGCAAAACGAAGTCCGCACGCAAAACGGTGCACGGTGCCGAAATCCGCACGCAAAACGGAGCACGGTGCCAGAATTCGCACGCAAAATGGAGCACACCGTCGGGGACCGCACGCAAAACGGTGCAGAAAAACACAGTCCCAAACACAGATAAGAACAAGGGGTTAATAACAATCCAAACGAACGCCCCAACACTGTGCCAAAAATACCGTAAAATTAACACACGGGACCTACCCCACTGCGCCGCCGTCGCCGAAACGCTCCCAACGGAACCCCGCGCACGCTCCACGAGGTCCACAACGCGCCGCCGCAACACCCACAAATCCCCTCCTCACTCCCTCTCTCGCTCGGGTGGAGAAGAAAGAAAGAAAGGAGAAGAAAAAAGGGCGCGGGGGAGAAAGAAGAAGAAGAAGAAAAAGGGGAGGAGAAGGTGGTCCACGGACCACCACGGCGCACCCGCCGGTCCACAACACCCAGGCGGGTGCTCCAGGTCCAGGCAGGCGCGCGCCCGCCACGTGGCCGCGTCACCGCGCGCCACGCGGGCGCGGCAAGGCACGCGCCACACGGGCGCGTTACACCGCGCCCGCGTAGGTGCGGGACACCGAGCGCGCCGCACGTACGCGCGCACCCCGCGTCCGCGCGGGCGCAAATGGGGGGCCGCCACGTGGCGGCCCCCGCGCGATCCTTGCCGAAGCGCGCCAGTGCGCACTGCCGCGTCCGTACGCACCTCGAGCCGCGCGCCCGCCTCGATTTCCGTGCCGCCAAAACCCGGGATTCGTGCTGCGCTGTAATACTCGGGAAATTTGAGTTGGTTTAAAGAGTATTTTTTCAGGTGTGAATGTGTGCGAGGAAACAAAATTTAACCTTAGTGGTGTGTATACCGGTGTGCGGATGGCACAGTTTCCGAAGCACAAATTCCGCCTTTCCGATCCAAGTCTGATCTCGGAAATCTGAGATCTCCAGTGCGACCGTCTCATCGAATCGAGTGAAAATGGTATAGACCGTTTGTCGATCCGGCGGTCGGATCGTCCTGAACTTAGCAAGGGAACTAGTGGGACCCGCGACTTAAGTGAATAGTGAAATGAATAGTAACTCCCTGATTTAATTCCCTCGCTAGCCAACGTCGGCCGATCGACTGTCTGGAGTCCGAATCTGACGATCCAGGTAGTCGATTTGAATGGCGTCGTCGTACTGAGCACAGAGGCGTTGACCAAATTTCCGTTTGACGAGCCGGAAGCATCGTAAAGCGTGCAGAACTGTTTAATTTACCATATATGATGGATTTTAAAATTATAGGGGACTGAATGCGACAAACCAAAATCGCTACCTAATGGCTTTCGTCGAGCCGGACGTCGTGGCGAATTCCGTTTTTCGATTTGACGACTAAAGTGTCTCGAAAAGCATGAAATACGGTAAAAAATACGGCATTTTACACAGAGACCCTTATATTTTATGCTCCGAAATCGGCGCTATTTCACGGAGAGGGACTTAAGTGTAAGTCACAGCTACTGTGAAGGACCTAGGTCTAAATACCCCGTGTAGAGGGACCAAAATGCATCTTGTTACATTTATAAAGGTTTGCTTTAGGGTTCCTCTTTGGTAACCCGAATCCTGTAGCCCTAGCCCTAGCCGCAGCACAGACCCTTCATCTCCCTCTGCACCTCCCCACGGGCCTTGCGCCGCGGACCGCCGCCGTTCCCGTCGCCGGAGAAGCCCAAAAGAGACCAAGAAGGTTGGGTCTTCTCGGGTTGTTGGTGGGGGAAGCATCAAAGTTGGAGTTGGAGTGCTCCAGGTGCTTGTACGCGTTCCTCTGGGAAGCTGTGACCGAACCATTGGGTTCCCAGCACCGAGCCCGCCGTGCGCCGCCGCGGAGGGCTTCTTCTCCTTCATCTTCTCCGGCGAGGTGGGTTGTTGGAACTTATTGTTTTTATTCGGCCCTTGGACCCAAGCTTTGTGTTCTTGACGTCGAGTGGACCTTTTATGTGAAGTTTGAGCCGTCGCCGTCGTCCCGGTCGCCGGCGGGAGCGACATTTCGCCGGAAGAGCAGTTTTTGGCCGATCTCGTGCGCGGGAAGATTCCAACCGTTGAACCGGAGATCAAGACCGTTGGATTGGGTCCTTTTGTCGACTGTGGCCTCCTCTCAAATTTTGGTGGCCATCGGTTGAAGATCAGAGCCGCACGAGCCAGCCCTAGAATCGGGTCATCTTCTTCCTCGGCCGACCTTCGCCGTCCGGCGCCGCCGTGCACCCACGCCGCCGGCCACCACCTCGGTAAGCACCGTAGCACCAAGATAAGCATTGTGGTCCAAGTTGGAGGACCCCTCGTGCACCGGATCAAAATCCGCCATTGGAGCTCTCTCGAGCTTGGCCGGGCTCCGCCGCGGCGATCGCCTGGGCTCCGCGCGATGGGAGAGTGGCCCAGGTTGCCCGAACTCCGCCGCCGCGCGTCGCCGGCGCTTTCCGCCGCCTGCCAGTGACCCAGGAATGCTTGTGGGACCTGTAGTAAGCTTTCTGTCATTTTGCATGGACTTTTGGACGTAGGTTTTCCATCTTGGAGAGTTGCACCATTGTTGTAGCCCGAGCTCCACCGCCGGCCACCGCCGTCGCCTCTGGTCCCCGGCCAACCACCCAGGTAATCTCTAAACCTTAGGTGCTAGCTCTCTATTCATCTTAGAAGCCCAGATTGTGTCCCTGCTGAGAATGAGCTCGGGAAAAAGCTTAATTGCTTGTGTTTAAGCTATGCACACTAGGTGTTTGAGGAAATGCCTCAATGAAGAAATTTATGGATTTAGACTTCGAGTATTATATGAAATTTGCTCCATTATGTCCCCTGAGATGATGCTCACTTCAGATCGAAGTTGATCTGTGGGGACTTATGTAAAGAGCATTGAGAACATGTTAGAAAGCAAGGGTCCTGGATCTCTTTGATCCAGCAAATTCTGGGCTGCCTAATGGTGAGCCTAGGTGTCCTGGTGTTCCTTGGAGACTAATGTTTTAATTTATTTTTAATTTGCACAAGTATGCTTCAAGTTATAGCATTATTAAGCCTTATGTCTAATAGTTGGCCGTGGTAGTGTTGGATCAGTTTGCGATGTCGCGACAGTGAGCTCCTGGCTATTTTGGGGTCACTGGACGCGATGCTCACCCTAGTTTCTGCTTTGGTCGAGTCGAGGAGTTAAAAATGCATTAAAGCCTATGTTAGCAAGAAGTCATGGCCCGAAGTTTTTCTCGGGTTCCGTGCGGCTAAAAATTGGTGAGCACGGTGTCCAGCAATTCGAGGGCCACATACTAAAGGTGACGGTTCATTAAAATGATGTCCCGATAAAGAGAACGAGCGAAAACGGCTCTCAAATTGCTATAAAAGTGCGATTTCTTGAAACCCTAGGGGTCAAAATGCAATTGTAACCTTATGTGCTGTCTCGGGCAGTGTGTCAATGATCTCTAAACGTCTGGTAGGGATCCAGCGGCTCCCGTTGAGCGGAAAACAGATATCGACCCGTAAATCGACAAAATCGTCGGTTTTACGGTTTCCGGCGTGAGTTCGTGTGTTTCGGTGAAATAGAGCAGTTAGTGATTGTTATCAGTTGCCTCTGGTTAACCCCGATACTGTCATGACTAGTCCAATGATTTTAGTCTTTCGTCGGGAGACCCCAAAGCCAAAATGGGCTTTCCGGGAGTTTCGCGGGCATTTGTGGCAACACTTTGATACAGAGATTCACGATTGGCCCCTGTCTACCTGAACATCAAAATTATGATGTTTAGGGTCAACTGGTGTAGTTTGGTGATTTTTGGATATTTGTAGACCGTAGGCGGGTCAGGTTTAGTGCTTCAGTGGATTTCCGGGAATTTCGGTTAAGCCTAGTTTTGGCTAAGTTCCCCGTGTTAGCATTTTGTTATTGCAGTGCTGTCGGGATGGGTATGAGTGAGTCTATTTCTGATCACAGTTTTTGTTCAGGGCCCAGTAGTTCGGCACCAGCCTCCCGATAGTCTAGCGGGAGTTCGGGATCGGCCTACGTTCGGGGGGTTCGTTCGACTGACTTCGAGGTGGGTACCCCTTAGAACCTCTTTGTGCATGTTTCCGTTATTGTTATCTTTATCTGGTAAGGGGTAGTGGGGGTGACGTGGACCTCCGGATTAACGAACGTCGCGGTGGGAGATTGGACGGGCAGTTCGCCCGCTCCGAACAACAGTAGGGTTGTTTGGAGCATACTAGCGATGAGGACGGTGATCGGTGTGACAGTCGGACGTAGAAAGGTGGGTTCCTCTCTCGACGGTTCTTGAGTCGGGAAACGAGGGTAACTGGTAAGAGCAAAGGTTGACGTGGTAAATATTGCTAACCCTGTACATGCTTATGTTTTATTATCATGATATTTATGACGACTGAGGGTCGCGATGCTCGATGATACATCATGTTCTGGGGGATCGCCGAGGCAGGTGCTCAGTCTGGCTCGCCAAGGTGGGTGCTCGTTCGAGGCTCGAGATAGCTACACGCACACCAGCGGTTTGGCCACCGCGAGGGTGTGCTTTTCCGGAAAAGTGGTACGTTGACCCGTGTACCCCACGTGTTGGTGACGTAATGGGGGCCCTCATAGGTGGGGGGTGTGAGCGGTGGTGCCGAGGCAGGTGCTCGGTGTGGCGCCGGGGCAGGTGCTCGGTGCTGTGGCCGAGGTAGGTGCTCGGAGTGGCGCCGGGGCAGGTGCTCGGTGCGGTGGCCGAGATAGGTGCTCGGTGTGGTTGTTGGGGCAGGTGCCCGGTTTGGATTGTACAGGGGAGGGGAGCTTTACTGTCGATTTCACAATGATGAGGGCGGTTGCTCTGGTTTTTCTTACAGTTTGCTTTAGATATAGCCCTTCATGCTTTTCATACTTTGTATCTTGTGTCGCTGACTCCCCCACTCTGTGACAGGTCAGTCAGGGGTGATGATTTGAAAAACGTTGGTGTCGTGTGGGCACCGTTTCCAAAACCCTGTGGATTTATGGACTGCGAAATGACTTTATAAAACTTGGGTGTCGTGTGGACACCGCTTTCAAAACCCTGCGGTTTTATCCTTTCAAAAATAGTCGGCCTCTATGTTACTTATGGAAAATGGTTGTATGTATTTGATGATTGAACTAGTGTGGTTAAAGGTATGATGATATGGACTTTGTAGTAAGGACGCCGTGCATATACAAAGGAGACTCTGCCCGTTTGCAGAGCGAATTTGTATATGCGGCGGGTCTGGGCACGCACGGGGAAGATTGATTTCAAAAAAAAATATATGCCAAATTTGAGAGCTAAACGGTGACGTTTCTTCCGCGTGTTTAAACCCCGGGGGCGTGACAGATTAAGATGGTATCAGAGAAAAACAACTTTAACCACAGTAGTCGCTATCCAACATCCACAGAAGCACACTACCACTGGCTACTAACTAATGAAATGATCAGGGTATAGGTGCGTAGAGATGCGAGAGTGCGGGATTGTAAGTTTTGTTTCTCGGTTTAACTCGGGTGTTGTGCTAGTGTAGTCGGGTTGGTTTGGAGGTTGGGGTCGAGGCCGGCTGCCACAGGGTTCGTGGAGGTTGCTGGGAAGTGATGGTTTAAGCAACCGGCACAGGACACGGTGGGACTGTCGACGGTGCTCATGCACCCGGTGCAGCTGTTAACACAGCAGATCGTTGTGTCGACTTTTGTCTTCCAAACCCCTTCCTCGCCGACGCCTGGTCGTCGTTGGTAATGGTGACGGGTGGCGGGGTAATCCGCCGGTGGTTGCTAGCGTGTCGGCTGTCATGTCGGACGTGGGTAACTGGGCGGCTCTTGTCTAAGGTTGTACCTTTTAGGTCTTCCGGTTTAGGTCACAACGGATTGTCGGCCGAATCTTTTGCACCTTGGGCAAGGTATGCGATGGTGCTGGTCAGCTCTTTTTAAGGGGTTGTGGTGGTGTAACTCTGAGTTGAGTTCTCCTGTTCGGCACAAGAGGGTCGGTTAGGTCGTCTCATTAATGGGTTGACGCGTGATCCCTCGAGTGCGCTTAGTGAACCTAGGCAACTTCTGACAAGGTTCTTCTCGCCGTTTTGGGTGCATGTCTTCTTCCGACCCTTTAGGCTTTGGACGGGTAGTCTACTGTAACCGGAGGCCTTTGTCTCAGCGGACCTAGAGCTCAGGGCCCTCTCGGTTGGGAGTGTGTCTGTTTGGTCTGAGTGGTTGCAGCTCGGTTCGTTGCCCAGTGTTTGGAAGGGCGGCGGATTGGGACCGAGCGCCAGTGGTTAATCAGATTGTCGCACCCCTTTCGGTGCCGGGACGGAAGAAGGATCGTACTTCTTGGGTTTTGTCGCCAGCTTCCCATGACCAAGGCATGGCCTGGAGGATCTTGGGTTGCCAGTCTGTTGATTGTGAAGCGGTGTAGGTCAACGAGGGTGTTGACTACATGGCGCTCTGGCAGTGGTCACTTTCGGCTAGGATGCCCTGCATGCAGCTTTTTCTGTGGGGTAGACCTTGTAGTAGGTCTTAGAGCTGAAACCTAGCTTTAGTTTTGACCGTCGCCTCGGTAGGACGGACAGTCGGAGCGGACAAGCCGGGATAGTGGTTATGCTCCGAGCTAGTGGCCCGTGTTGGTGACGGGTGGAAGTGGCCCGTGTTGGTGACGGGTGGAAGTGGCCCGTGTTGGTGACGGGTGGAGGTGGCCCGCGTCGGTGGCGGGTGGGTTCGTTGTTCTCAAAGGAGGACTATCTGTAGGCAGTGACCCGGCTTGCTTTGTTGGCACATCCTGGAGCTTTGTGAGGGTATTAGTGTGGTTTTCCCCTTTTGTTGCCGGGTTATTTTTGGACAGTTAAGGGCTCATTGGTACGGATTTGGTGATAGGACCGGGGTACCTCGACGCATCGTGAAACTTTGGTTGCTGACTGTTCAGCACCGTCAGAGGTGGTCGGCGAACCGGTGGCGCCATAACAGGGAACTCCAAGTCGAGGAACAGGCTTACTCAGGTTGGTTTCGATCAAGAGGGACGGAACGGCAGGGTTGCCGGGCGGGATGAGCCCGTCGCTTGTCTGAAACCTTAGGGCGGTTCAGTCCGGTAGTTTCCCATTCAGGGTTACCACCGAGTTTCGCCAAGGGATATAGGGCGTTTCGCGTGTCTTTGCTTCGGGGGTGGGTTTTTGAACGCCCAGCGGTGTTCATGGGTATGATGAACGGAATGTTCAGACCCTTCTTGGATTAACTCGCGTACGGGCGAGGAGCGTTTAAGAGTGACCTTGCAGACTTGCAGGGACCAGAGAGTGTAGGCCAAACTCAAAAGGTGTGAGTTTGGGCATCACGAGGGGGGGCGAGAAGCCATTTGGGAGCACAAGTCGGGCAAGCTTGGGCTCTTTCCCCACTTATTGGAGTCCTGGGGTGTTTAAGTTTCGAGGACGAAACTTCTTTTAAGGTGTGAGTGATGTAATACTCGGGAAATTTGAGTTGGTTTAAAGAGTATTTTTTCAGGTGTGAATGTGTGCGAGGAAACAAAATTTAACCTTAGTGGTGTGTATACCGGTGTGCGGATGGCACAGTTTCCGAAGCACAAATTCCGCCTTTCCGATCCAAGTCTGATCTCGGAAATCTGAGATCTCCAGTGCGACCGTCTCATCGAATCGAGTGAAAATGGTATAGACCGTTTGTCGATCCGGCGGTCGGATCGTCCTGAACTTAGCAAGGGAACTAGTGGGACCCGCGACTTAAGTGAATAGTGAAATGAATAGTAACTCCCTGATTTAATTCCCTCGCTAGCCAACGTCGGCCGATCGACTGTCTGGAGTCCGAATTTGACGATCCAGGTAGTCGATTTGAATGGCGTCGTCGTACTGAGCACAGAGGCGTTGACCAAATTTCCGTTTGACGAGCCGGAAGCATCGTAAAGCGTGCAGAACTGTTTAATTTACCATATATGATGGATTTTAAAATTATAGGGGACTGAATGCGACAAACCAAAATCGCTACCTAATGGCTTTCGTCGAGCCGGACGTCGTGGCGAATTCCGTTTTTCGATTTGACGACTAAAGTGTCTCGAAAAGCATGAAATACGGTAAAAAATACGGCATTTTACACAGAGACCCTTATATTTTATGCTCCGAAATCGGCGCTATTTCACGGAGAGGGACTTAAGTGTAAGTCACAGCTGCTGTGAAGGACCTAGGTCTAAATACCCCGTGTAGAGGGACCAAAATGCATCTTGTTACATTTATAAAGGTTTGCTTTAGGGTTCCTCTTTGGTAACCCGAATCCTGTAGCCCTAGCCCTAGCCGCAGCACAGACCCCTTCATCTCCCTCTGCACCTCCCCACGGGCCTTGCGCCGCGGACCGCCGCCGTTCCCGTCGCCGGAGAAGCCCAAAAGAGACCAAGAAGGTTGGGTCTTCTCGGGTTGTTGGTGGGGGAAGCATCAAAGTTGGAGTTGGAGTGCTCCAGGTGCTTGTACGCGTTCCTCTGGGAAGCTGTGACCGAACCATTGGGTTCCCAGCACCGAGCCCCGCCGTGCGCCGCCGCGGAGGGCTTCTTCTCCTTCATCTTCTCCGGCGAGGTGGGTTGTTGGAACTTATTGTTTTTATTCGGCCCTTGGACCCAAGCTTTGTGTTCTTGACGTCGAGTGGACCTTTTATGTGAAGTTTGAGCCGTCGCCGTCGTCCCGGTCGCCGGCGGGAGCGACATTTCACCGGAAGAGCAGTTTTTGGCCGATCTCGTGCGCGGGAAGATTCCAACCGTTGAACTGGAGATCAAGACCGTTGGATTGGGTCCTTTTGTCGACTGTGGCCTCCTCTCAAATTTTGGTGGCCATCGGTTGAAGATCAGAGCCGCACGAGCCAGCCCTAGAATCGGGTCATCTTCTTCCTCGGCCGACCTTCGCCGTCCGGCGCCGCCGTGCACCCACGCCGCCGGCCACCACCTCGGTAAGCACCGTAGCACCAAGATAAGCATTGTGGTCCAAGTTGGAGGACCCCTCGTGCACCGGATCAAAATCCGCCATTGGAGCTCTCTCGAGCTTGGCCGGGCTCCGCCGCGGCGATCGCCGGGGCTCCGCGCGATGGGAGAGTGGCCCAGGTTGCCCGAACTCCGCCGCCGCGCGTCGCCGGCGCTTTCCGCCGCCTGCCAGTGACCCAGGAATGCTTGTGGGACCTGTAGTAAGCTTTCTGTCATTTTGCATGGACTTTTGGACGTAGGTTTTCCATCTTGGAGAGTTGCACCATTGTTGTAGCCCGAGCTCCACCGCCGGCCACCGCCGTCGCCTCTGGTCCCCGGCCAACCACCCAGGTAATCTCTAAACCTTAGGTGCTAGCTCTCTATTCATCTTAGAAGCCCAGATTGTGTCCCTGCTGAGAATGAGCTCGGGAAAAAGCTTAATTGCTTGTGTTTAAGCTATGCACACTAGGTGTTTGAGGAAATGCCTCAATGAAGAAATTTATGGATTTAGACTTCGAGTATTATATGAAATTTGCTCCATTATGTCCCCTGAGATGATGCTCACTTCAGATCGAAGTTGATCTGTGGGGACTTATGTAAAGAGCATTGAGAACATGTTAGAAAGCAAGGGTCCTGGATCTCTTTGATCCAGCAAATTCTGGGCTGCCTAATGGTGAGCCTAGGTGTCCTGGTGTTCCTTGGAGACTAATGTTTTAATTTATTTTTAATTTGCACAAGTATGCTTCAAGTTATAGCATTATTAAGCCTTATGTCTAATAGTTGGCCGTGGTAGTGTTGGATCAGTTTGCGATGTCGCGACAGTGAGCTCCTGGCTATTTTGGGGTCACTGGACGCGATGCTCACCCTAGTTTCTGCTTTGGTCGAGTCGAGGAGTTAAAAATGCATTAAAGCCTATGTTAGCAAGAAGTCATGGCCCGAAGTTTTTCTCGGGTTCCGTGCGGCTAAAAATTGGTGAGCACGGTGTCCAGCAATTCGAGGGCCACCTACTAAAGGTGACGGTTCATTAAAATGATGTCCCGATAAAGAGAACGAGCGAAAACGGCTCTCAAATTGCTATAAAAGTGCGATTTCTTGAAACCCTAGGGGTCAAAATGCAATTGTAACCTTATGTGCTGTCTCGGGCAGTGTGTCAATGATCTCTAAACGTCTGGTAGGGATCCAGCGGCTCCCGTTGAGCGGAAAACAGATATCGACCCGTAAATCGACAAAATCGTCGGTTTTACGGTTTCCGGCGTGAGTTTCGTGTGTTTCGGTGAAATAGAGCAGTTAGTGATTGTTATCAGTTGCCTCTGGTTAACCCCGATACTGTCATGACTAGTCCAATGATTTTAGTCTTTCGTCGGGAGACCCCAAAGCCAAAATGGGCTTTCCGGGAGTTTCGCGGGCATTTGTGGCAACACTTTGATACAGAGATTCACGATTTGGCCCCTGTCTACCTGAACATCAAAATTATGATGTTTAGGGTCAACTGGTGTAGTTTGGTGATTTTTGGATATTTGTAGACCGTAGGCGGGTCAGGTTTAGTGCTTAAGTGGATTTCCGGGAATTTCGGTTAAGCCTAGTTTTGGCTAAGTTCCCCGTGTTAGCATTTTGTTATTGCAGTGCTGTCGGGATGGGTATGAGTGAGTCTATTTCTGATCACAGTTTTTGTTCAGGGCCCAGTAGTTCGGCACCAGCCTCCCGATAGTCTAGCGGGAGTTCGGGATCGGCCTACGTTCGGGGGGTTCGTTCGACTGACTTCGAGGTGGGTACCCCTTAGAACCTCTTTGTGCATGTTTCCGTTATTGTTATCTTTATCTGGTAAGGGGTAGTGGGGGTGACGTGGATCTCCGGATTAACGAACGTCGCGGTGGGAGATTGGACGGGCAGTTCGCCCGCTCCGAACAACAGTAGGGTTGTTTGGAGCATACTAGCGATGAGGACGGTGATCGGTGTGACAGTCGGACGTAGAAAGGTGGGTTCCTCTCTCGACGGTTCTTGAGTCGGGAAACGAGGGTAACTGGTAAGAGCAAAGGTTTGACGTGGTAAAATATTGCTAACCCTGTACATGCTTATGTTTTATTATCATGATATTTATGACGACTGAGGGTCGCGATGCTCGATGATACATCATGTTCTGGGGGATCGCCGAGGCAGGTGCTCAGTCTGGCTCGCCAAGGTGGGTGCTCGGTCGAGGCTCGAGATAGCTACACGCACACCAGCGGTTTGGCCACCGCGAGGGTGTGCTTTTCCGGAAAAGTGGTACGTTGACCCGTGTACCCCACGTGTTGGTGACGTAATGGGGGCCCTCATAGGTGGGGGGTGTGAGCGGTGGTGCCGAGGCAGGTGCTCGGTGTGGCGCCGGGGCAGGTGCTCGGTGCTGTGGCCGAGGTAGGTGCTCGGAGTGGCGCCGGGGCAGGTGCTCGGTGCGGTGGCCGAGATAGGTGCTCGGTGTGGTTGTTGGGGCAGGTGCCCGGTTTGGATTGTACAGGGGAGGGGAGCTTTACTGTCGATTTCACAATGATGAGGGCGGTTGCTCTGGTTTTTCTTACAGTTTGCTTTAGATATAGCCCTTCATGCTTTTCATACTTTGTATCTTGTGTCGCTGACTCCCCACTCTGTGACAGGTTCAGTCAGGGGTGATGATTTGAAAAACGTTGGTGTCGTGTGGGCACCGTTTCCAAAACCCTGTGGATTTATGGACTGCGAAATGACTTTATAAAACTTGGGTGTCGTGTGGACACCGCTTTCAAAACCCTGCGGTTTTATCCTTTCAAAAATAGTCGGCCTCTATGTTACTTATGGAAAATGGTTGTATGTATTTGATGATTGAACTAGTGTGGTTAAAGGTATGATGATATGGACTTTGTAGTAAGGACGCCGTGCATATACAAAGGAGACTCTGCCCGTTTGCAGAGCGAATTTGTATATGCGGCGGGTCTGGGCACGCACCGGGGAAGATTGATTTCAAAAAAAAATATATGCCAAATTTGAGAGCTAAACGGTGACGTTTCTTCCGCGTGTTTAAACCCCGGGGGCGTGACATGCGCCTCGCCTCGAGATTCGTGCCGCGTTGCCTCGAAAAACGCGCACTTCATCCGGGCTCCAAATCAAACAAGTAAATAGTCCATTCTTAGCGATTTCGCGCGCTGAATCCAAAAATGATATCCGTTTCTCCAAATTCTCGTCCGAAAATTTGCCGAATGCCTACTCAATCCGATTTTCTGCGCCGGGTCCAAAACTGAAGTCCGATTTGCCAAATTTCAACTCTAAAAATTTCCGAAGGCGACCGAAGAGGTAAACTTTTAACCAAACTTCGCCCGGAGTCCAATTTTGACATCTGAATCGCGCGAAACCACTTCCAAACACCCGACGGGTCCTCCAATTCCCCCCGGGATAACCTTTTAAGCCCAAAGTCCACCACTTGTGTCCAAATTGCGCGCAAACATCACCGACACACCACGCAGGCCTCCAGTGATGCAACTAAATTTCAAATTGCATCACAAATCCATTTCTCGGGCCCGACATGCGCACAACCACTCCCAACGGCCACTAAAAGCTGACCAACAACCAGCAACCCTACGCGGGGGATTC
Source organism: Tillandsia fasciculata (assembly GCA_029168755.2). NCBI lineage: Eukaryota > Viridiplantae > Streptophyta > Magnoliopsida > Poales > Bromeliaceae > Tillandsia > Tillandsia fasciculata. The sequence goes on along the minus strand of JAQOTM010000086.1, from coordinate 290,778 downwards.
CGGGACCTCACATCCTCCCCCACTAAAAGAAAGTTTCGTCCTCGAAACTAAATCAAGTCCATCAGGAGTCACAAATACCACGGGTAAGTATCCATCAATACGCCTCCAGCTCCCGAAACACCACTCACTCCCCGTGATTACTCCGCAACAACAACAGCAACAAGTACGGTATGGCCCGATGTGCAATTCTCTCATCTCTCGAGCCAGAAATTGCAACGGGCATCCCTCGTACTCCAACAATCGCAGATCTCAAAGGGGCGAGTCAATCACGGGCGAGGAAAAACACATCACTCCTGAGCTGAGACGTGAAATACCAAAGGGGCTCCAATAAAGGCTGGGGGAAACTGAAATAACCACATCATGGTGCCAACCTCAACAAAACGACCCGAAGTATACCCACACATTCATCCAATAAGGAAAGGAATCCAATAAGCTGGGGTCTTCACTCGGTTACTTCCCGATCCAAAACCACTCGAGTGGACTACACAACTGCAGGCTACCCTCAAAAGGGATCCTCAAGAGACACCACCTCGTGCCACAGTTGGTCGCTCAACATGTTATCATAACCCCAACGGACCCACGGGTCGAAGTCGATCCCTCCACTAAAAAGAACGCCCTGACGGGGACCAAACCGTCGGTGAACGGGACAGAAAACTGGCTCACAAAGGCGATCATAATGCTGAAGCCCAAACTCACGGTCAAAAGTCCGAACCATCCAAAAACTCTCACCGTTGTGTACCTACAACGTGGCATCACTGCCGTGCACCAACAGCGTGGCATCACCACCGTGTATCAACGGTGTGGCATCACCACCATGTATCAACGGTGTGGCATCACCACCGTGTATCAACGGTGTGGCATCACCACCGTATATCAACGGTGTGGCATCACCACCGTGTATCAACGGTGTGGCATCACCACCGTGTATCGACGGTGTGGCATCACCACCGTGTATCGACGGTGTGGCATCACTCTAGCATCAAGGTCTCAGATCCTCACAGTCCTATACCCAACACTACCTCGAAATCCCGGAGCTGAGGAAGGGCCGACACCATAAGGGTTTGGAAAACCCGATAGGTCGGTGCTAAGAGCCCTATCAAACAAGAACAGACTCTAGGCTCCGCCTATCAAAGTTCCCGGCCCCCTTACAGTTCGGGAACACGACAACCCCGGTACAACACGCAGAAGATACCAACTAGGGCCCGAAAGTTCCGGGAGGCCGACACCCACAACCCTATCAAACAAGAACCGGTTCCAGGCTCGGCCCCTGTGGCTTTCGTCCCGACAAAGGAATGGCCCCTAGAACCCAGACCACTCGAATCCTTACGAGTGGGGAAGTTTACACGAAAATGGGGTGACATTAATTACTGAAAACTATTTTAATGATTTTTAGTTCTTTTAGAAAAAACAGTTAGAAAACAAGGATTTACCCAAACCCCGAAGGGCTGATGCCTTTGTCCAATCAAACAAGAACAGACTTCAGCGGCCCTTCGATGCTTGGAAGAAAACATCGATAAACTAAAAATCATGTGTATGTCAAAAAGGTTCTGGGTTCTAGGTCCAGCTAACACAAGCACACAACTGTCCCTAACACAGTGGCGACAGAAGATAATAAGATGCGTCTACTCACTACTGACAATAAGTCACAAGTACTATGCTCAAAGAAAACTCTACTATGACACATGCTATGCCATCACTCTCCCATCTAACTCAACCTCCTGGGCCTCATCCAGGCGACATGGGGTACACCGCTCAATAATCGCAAAACTCGCGAACATACTCCAGAAGAGGTCGACTCCCCTGCTGCGGGAGTCTAAGATCCTCTTCCCGTTTCTGCTTACATTGTCAGGAAAGAAGGCCCTGAGCCGCAAAGCACGAAACTAGTTCCAAGTCAACAACTGCGCTCCCGGTAGTCCAACAGGACGAACTCGACGCCACCAAATCTCGGCGTCCTGTCAGATCATCTCAATCTCACTAAAGTAACCACCTGGTAACTCGGCCGGAGGTGAAAATCGCCTCAACAGGCCAAACCTTCGCCACTCACTGGGCGGCATCGCCACTCACTGGGCGGCATCGCCTCTCACTGGGCGGCATCGCCCCTCACTGGGCGGCATCGCCTCTCACTGGGCGGCATCGCCACTCACTGGGCGGCATCGCCCCTCACTGGGCGGCATCGCCTCTCACTGGGCGGCATCGCCCCTCACTGGGCGTCATCGCCTCTCACTGGGCGGCATCGCCCCTCACTGGGCGGCATCGCCCCTCACTGGGCGGCATCGTCTCTGGTAGCTCGGCCAGTGGAAAGTATCCTCCTGGTAATTCGGCCAGGGAAAAGTGTCCTCCTGGTATCTCGGCCAGGGCATGTGCCCACCTGGTAACTCGGCCAGGGGCAATGCATCCATCTGGTAGCTCGGCCAGTGGAAAGTATCCTCCTGGTAACTCGGCCAGGGCAAAGTGTCCTCCTGGTATCTCGGCCAGGGCATGTGCCCACCTGGTAACTCGGCCAGGGGCAATGCATCCATCTGGTAGCTCGGCCAGTGGAAAGTATCCTCCTGGTAACTCGGCCAGGGCAAAGTGTCCTCCTGGTATCTCGGCCAGGGCATGTGCCCACCTGGTAACTCGGCCAGGGGCAATGCATCCATCTGGTAGCTCGGCCAGTGGAAAGTATCCTCCTGGTAACTCGGCCAGGGCAAAGTGTCCTCCTGGTATCTCGGCCAGGGCATGTGCCCACCTGGTAACTCAGCCAGGGGCAATGCATCCATCTGGTAGCTCGGCCAGTGGAAAGTATCCTCCTGGTAACTCGGCCAGGGCAAAGTGTCCTCCTGGTATCTCGGCCAGGGCATGTGCCCACCTGGTAACTCAGCCAGGGGCAATGCATCCATCTGGTAGTTCGGCTAGTGGAAAGTATCCTCCTGGTAACTCGGCCAGGGAAAAGTATCTACACAGCTGGGACCGCCGTCACTCCAAACGGCTCCCACAACAACACCCCACTCATAGGCGAGAAGAACCGACTGACGCGGTAAAAATCCGAAAATCCCGATAGACCAGTGCCTAGAACCCCAATCAAACAAGAACAGATTCTAGGCTCAGCCTATCGAAGTTCTCGATCCTTTACCGTTCAGGGATTCGGCCCCTCTCGGTTAAAGTGGGAAACTATCTCAACACACAAACTCCTGGGTCTCGCTCTGCTCTGATAGCTCTGTCTCCCGCTGCTCGGGTACTCATCAGATGCGGGGTGTGTGTCCTCTTCACAACACGACGTCTCAGGGGTATCACAATCCACTGCACAATAACAAACGTCAGGACACAACAACCATACGACCCAATCCAGCGAAAGTCTAAGACATGTCATCCATTCCATAGCATTATGTTGTCTGCAGCCAACATAATCGATTAGGAGAATAAACATGCCAATCACTCATCCCGTCTCTTGGGAGAGGTAAAAACTCAATCAGGACTCTCGCTAAAAGTCACGACTCTCACGTAGTCCTCCTAATGTCCAACCACAAGCCTAGGGTTTCTAAGTCCACCACGACCTACAACCTAGGCTCTGATACCACTCTAATCTGTCACGCCCCGGGGTCGAAACTGCGACCCGGGCTCGCTAACAGATCCGCCATCTGTACGGAAACTGCCGTACAGACGAAGCGTCCAACCTGCAAAAAGAATCAACTGCAGTACACAGATATCAGAGCTGAAAGTAACTACTAAAACCTGAAATCCAAAACACTGTATAACTGAAAATAATACAATATCCATCTCCCAAATACGATCGTATACAAAGTCCTCTGATACAAAACTCAAAGGGAGATATCTCCAATAAAAACATCAGTGTACAAGCTCTCACTACAAAATATCCTCACTACAACAGTCTCTCAAACTGAAAAGGAAAAGTACAACTCTATACCTCACAACAAGGTTCTCTCAACAGAGGTAAAAGTAAACTAAACTACTGAAGCTCTCCTCGGAAGAGGTACCGCTACACTCCAACGATGGGTATGGAACTAGGGAACTAGCTCGCGACTCCCTCGCCTCGGTCAGAAGGATCAGCAACAAGAGCACAGGACAGGAGAAGAAGTCCCTGGGGAAAAGACACCACGACGGGTGTGAGAACTACTTCCCACAGTAGTTCTCAGTGGGTGCCGTCAACAAGCCCAACGGTCTGCCCACTAAGTCTACTAGAGGTAAAAAGATAACAGTGCAATGAAATCTGAACAAGAAAAGCTGGAGCTACTCTACAGCTACCATGCCTCTATCTAGATACTCAAAAAGTGGAACAGATGAAAGTAATTGAGACCACTCGCACCCAAGGTGCTCAATCGACCCAATCGAACTGATTGCCTCATAGGGTCCAGTCAAGCCTGCGCCTGTCGACTAGGAACGCACCTGCCCACTACCACACATCCACATGAGGACGGGATTTACGTGGGGCGTCCTGTCCGACTAACTCATCCCTCGCGCAAAACTGCCTCAACAGGCCCATCGTTGCCTCCACTGTGGAAAACTGCCTCAACAGGCCAACCATCGTATCCACAGCGGCATCTCAGGGGGCGCGACTCCAACTGAGGAAAACGGCGCGGCATAGAGTATCAAACATTGGCATATGCAGGCTAGTCAAAATCCACGCTCACTCTCAGAACGGTAGGACTCAAGATCCCCAAATATCTCGCACCACAGTCGGAGCACTCTCGACGACTCAGCTGATCGGCTCACACGAAACATGTGACACTAGCCTCTCCAACAGCTCGCAGCACAAAGCACACTGGCTGGAGGTACTCCACAGCCAGGAACGACCCACAACTCAGGGTAACAAAACAGGTCGGACAACACTCAACGACCTGGGACCACCGTCAACCCCAACGGTTCCCAACAACACTGACCGGAAGATACTCGACGGCCCGGGACTGCCGTCTGCGCAACGGCTCCCTCCACGACGGCACAACAGGGAAACAAGACCTCCCGGGACTACCGTTTACCCAAACGGCTCCCGGCACAGATAAGCAACCCACTACAACTACCAGACTCCACTCTGCTCCCAAGCAAGAGTGCAAAAGGGCGCGGGGGAGAAAGAAGAAGAAGAAGAAAAAGGGGAGGAGAAGGTGGTCCACGGACCACTGGTCCACGGCGCACCCGCCGGTCCACAACACCCAGGCGGGTGCTCCAGGTCCAGGCAGGCGCGCGCCCGCCACGTGGCCGCGTCACCGCGCGCCACGCGGGCGCGGCAAGGCACGCGCCACACGGGCGCGTTACACCGCGCCCGCGTAGGCGCGGGACACCGAGCGCGCCGCACGGACGCGCGCACCCCACGTCCGCACGGGCGCAAATGGGTGGCCGCCACGTGGCGGCCCCCGCGCGATCCTTGCCGAAGCGCGCCAGTGCGCACTGCCGCGTCCGTACGCACCTCGAGCCGCGCGCCCGCCTCGATTTCCGTGCCGCCAAAATCCGGGATTCGTGCTGCGCCTCGCCTCGAGATTCGTGCCGCGTTGCCTCGAAAAATGCGCACTTCATCCGGGCTCCAAATCAAACAAGTAAATAGTCCATTCTTAGCGATTTCGCGCGCTGAATCCAAAAACGATATCCGTTTCTCCAAATTCCCGTCCGAAAATTTGCCGAATGCCTACTCAATCCGATTTTCCGCGCCGGGTCCAAAACTGAAGTCCGATTTGCCAAATTTCAACTCTAAAAATTCCCGAAGGCGACCGGAGAGGTAAACTTTTAACCAAACTTCGCCCGAAGTCCAATTTTGACATCTGAATCGCGCGAAACCACTTCCAAACACCCGACGGGTCCTCCAATTCCCCCCGGGATAACCTTTTAAGCCCAAAGTCCACCACTTGTGTCCAAATTGCGCGCAAACATCACCGACACACTACGCAGGCCTCCAGTGATCCAACTAAATTCCAAATTGCATCACAAATCCATTTCTCGGGCCCGACATGCGCACAACCACTCCCAACGGCCACTAAAAGCTGCCCAACAACCAGCAACCCTACGCGGGGGATTCCGGGACCTCACATCAGCATTGGATGCTTTCAAATTATTTATACAAAAAGTAATGCTACACATATGTGTGCCCACTTTTCAAAACAGCATTCAATGTAAGGTCTATATGTATAAAAGCCAATATATACATATAGCCGGTATCTCCAGCTCACACATATATATATAGCTGCTATCTACTTCATACATATATCTCCAGCTCACACATATATCACAGCTCACTATATTTCAGTAATTGTCAAATTTCACATCCTTCCATGTCTAGCGCTACCTCCACACGCCCGAATAACACATATTGTTTTATGCCCTGGAGGGATAATTTTTGTGATGCTAATATGTTGATGGATCGTGCAGCAAAGGTGGTCATTCTTGCGTACGACACTGAAGATGATTGTTCAAAAGATGGAGTGGCTTCTTTCCTAGCTGAACAGGTAGGCGGTAATCCCTATGATTATGAATTTGCACAATGTGAAGGTGCCAATTACCTTATATATTTTCCTACTGCTATGATTCGGGATAGAGCTATAGATAAGTCTATTCTGCAGACCGAGAAAATGACCATTACGGTAAAGCCATTTGAATTCAACTTAGGTCGAATTCGTGAACGGTATGCGTACTTTGTATGGATTCGCTTGCATGATTTACCACTTCGTTGTTACGACTATGAACAATTGAAAACTATTGTATCTAGTTTTGGACGTTTTGTTGGTGGTGATGACCGCAGCCGTCTCCGCCAAAATATCAACTTTTACCGTCTGTTGATCAAATGTATTGATCTACAAATAATTCCAGAGTGTGTAACGCTCATTGTGGGAAATCGCGATTGGAAAATAAATGTGGAAATAGAGTCGTGGGAATCCTGCGTAGGGAACGACGCTCCGTAATGTGTTGGCAATGTGACGTCTCCTTTGCCAATTGGATATGTTGTTTACTAATTATCGCTACAACTTTTTATCGCTAGTACGCAAACATTTATAGCTACTCGCAATATGGTGTTTGTGATATGCATGAAGTACACATTTGTATCTATTGACAATCACCTGTACATGTATATAAGTTATCCAATCCGATGGGATAAAATTGTAGGACTTAAAGTGCTTGCTTATGCATAAAGTTAAATTCGTGTTATGTACCTTTTGTATTGTATAATATAACTCTACCCGATTTTCTTAATTAATTTATTTAATGGAATCCGGTCCGATTTGTCATATCCTAAGGATGTGTGTGTTTTGGGTACAGGCGAAAACTGATTATTCCCGGGATATAGAGAAGTATATGTACAATCAGGAACTAAAATATTTTTGTATTTTGTTCAGTATAATACTTGTACCGGGGATAAAGAAAACTATGGATTTCGACAGTTCAACAGTAATAGTAAGAATAATTAGGGGATTATATTTAAAATATAAAATTATATTTTGTACAGTTATGATTTTAAATATGTAATTGAAGATATTTATTAACAAAAGTTATTACTGTCACGCCCCGGGGGTTTCGTTAAGCGGAAGATGACCACTGAACATGGTTTGATTTTTGCGTATACTTTTTTTTTTTTGAAATCCAACTCCCCCAGTGCGTGCCCAGACCCGCCGCATATACAAATTCACTCTGCGAACGGGCAGAGTCTCCTCTGTATATGCACGGCGTCCTGACTACAACAACTATACAACTATCGCTTTAACCACACTAGTTCAACAGTCGGATACATACAGGCATTTCTCATAAGTATTAAAAGGGCCGACCAATTTTGAAAGGATAAATCCATAGTTTTAAAAACGGCGCCCACACGGCGCCCAGGTTTTTCAAAACGGTTTTCGAAATCCATAAATCCACAGGGTTTTAAAATAGTGCCCACACGACACCCAGATTTTTAAAACAGTTTTCACAATCCATAAATCCACAGGGTTTTAAAATGGTGCCCACACGACACCCAGATTTTTAAAACAGTTTTCGAAATGTTTTCTTTTTCTTTTCTTTGGTAGTTTAAAAGTGGCCAGTCGGGAAAAGCAAAATGATCATCCACAAAGGTAATACAAAGGATAGTCCAACATCCACATCGACCCCACAAGGGTATCGCAATCCACATAGTAAGCCACTACTAAGTAATGAAATGAGCAGAAAAGGGATACATACAGCCTATGGTCACGAAGGACCAAAAGTACTCCTGTCACGGCCTCACCGTCGCCCTCGCTCTCACTCCCAAAGGAACCTGTCACAGAGTGGGAAGTCAGCGACACGATAATACTAAAATAAAGCAGGTAAAAGTAGTAAAGCCAACCGTAAAACTATCCGGAGCAACCACCCTCCCAAGAGGGAAAAGATAACACGAACACCTGTAAACCTGCCATACCCGACCACGTCGGACAACTAAACCGACGGGTCGCACCGTACCTGCAATACCCGACCACGTCGGACAACTAAACCGACGGGTCGCACCGTACCTGCAATACCCGACCACGTCGGACAACTAAACCGACGGGTCGCACCGTACCTGCAATACCCGACCACGTCGGACAACTAAACCGACGGGTCGCACCGCTCGCACCTCGGCGCATCAAACCCCACAACTACAGAGGCCCCACTACGTCACCTCGTGGGTATACACGGGTCATAGACCACTTTTCCGGAAAAGCGCACCCTTTGCGGTGGCCAAACCGCGGGTGCGCGTGCTGCAGCCTCGAGCAAAGGAACCATAGTACCAAATATACTCAACAATAAATACCACAAGGACCACCATGTTAGCACAATTAGATATTTATTTTAAACAAGATACAATTGCCGGAAACCCGACGCTAAATCCCAAAACAGAACCCACAATAATGAACCAAGTACCCAAAACGAAACCAACAATAATGAACCAAGTACTCAAGACGAAACCAACCATAATGAACCAAGTACCCAAAACGTAACCAACAATAATGAGCCGAGTACACACCACACGATAATCATGACAGTAACAAAAATGGGCATAAAGGGGTTCTAAGGATGTACCCACCTGAAACGCGAAGAAGGAGGTGTGCGGAAAACTCCAGTTAAAAACACTCCCACCTTGTGCCCGGAAAGAACTACAGTGAGAAGTATCGTTAATAACGTCGTCGCGGTCAAAAACACTCAAAAACGGGGCGAAACGGGCCAAAAACGGAGCTTCTGGGCTCTTTTTCTGGAGACAGGTGCACGGATCCAGGCGTGGACCGGGTCCACAGCAGCAGGCGGCAGCGGCACAGACCAGGCGCACGCCGCAGCGGTAGACCGCTGCGGCATGGGCCGGGCCGCGCACGAGCCGAAGCGCGCACCGGGTCCACACTGTTGGGCTACGGGGCGTGCACCGGGTGTACGCCTGCAGCGGTGGACCGCGCGGCCTGGCGCACGCCCTCGTGCACCGGGTCCGCGCCCCTGGGCCTGGGAGCCGTGCGCCGGGTGTACGCCTGCAGCGGTGGACCGCGCGGCCTGGCGCACGCCCTTGTGCACCGGGTCCGCGCCCCGGGGCCCGGGAGCCGTGCGCCGGGTGCACGCTAGGTCCTGTGGACCGCGGGGTGGTGCAGCCGTACGGGCGAACAGTAAACCCTCCGGTTTCGTCTCCCGCGGCTCCGGTGATGTCCCCGCGAACACGGCGACTGCGGCGACGACTCCGTGGGCATGGTAACGGCGGCGGCGGCCTCCCGTTTAACAACGGCGGCGGCGGCTTCCCGTTACCACAAAGCCCACACGGCGTGCGACACCCGGACGACCATCGCCCAACCCTCGACCCTACAGAAATTGCAAACAGAACACTACACGGTCACTTACCGATCCTGCGAGAAAGGGGAAAAGGATCATCCCTCTCTTCTCCAACGTAAAGTTCTCCCCCGTTCTTCCTTCTCCTTCCTCGATCGCTCCGTTCCTTCACGCCCAACGTCGGATGGTGGAAAGAAGGTAGGAGGAGGGTTGGAAGAAGGTAGGAAGAGGGTTGGGGTTTCTCCCGCACTCCTCAGGAGAGCCCTAACGCACGAACCCAAAGGGATGAGAAGTAGGAAAAATAAGTTCAAAACCCCAAAATCGAAACCTAAATGATCGGGTGCGAACCAGCGGTCCAATTTTTTTACCTCGAAAAACGTGCTGATTGCCCGCACGCCTTTCGATGCACCCGAAACCGCTAAAAACTTCGAAAAATTATTCTGGGAGGTCCCGGAGTCCAAAATCAAATCCGATCGCGCCGCCGCTCATCATTTTGCGGCCCCTATCACCTAAAAATATCCACAAACCCCGACGATCAGCCCAAAAATTCTCGAATTCCCAACCCCCCCTTAACAACTGAAAATATTCAATTAGGACCCATAACAGAAAAACCGAAGGGTCGAGGTACTACCAAATAAAAACAAAAACCCAAAAACATAAAAGAAGAAAAGTCCGATCATAGAAGGATCCCGTCCGATCACCTCGAAAAGCGTGCCGGCCACTTAGCACGGATTCCGATGCACCACTCAAAGGCAAACGCTTTGACCCCCATTCCGAGAGATCCGTAAATCGGAATCCAAATCCGTTCGCTTTGCCGTCCTCCGTTTTCCGAGCTCAACCGCAGAAAAATACTCGCGGTCCAGGCCAGTTCTTTGCAGAAAACACAGTGAAAAGTTTTTCTAACAATCCCGTCATAAAAAGAAGGTATACAAAGGCATTGGAACGCCAGGACTCTACAATTACACTTTATATTTTTTTTTATAAATGAAGAAAAAGTAAAAAAAAGTAAATAAGCCATTTATAAAGTTAATAAGAAATTTATAATATATATATATATATATATATATATATATATATATATATATATATATATATATATATATATATATATATAGATATAAAATTTAGAATTTTGAACTACATACCGTTAGTTTTTGAAAATTCAAAAGTGTCCACTATCCTCTAGTTTAAAAAACAAAATATTATTTAATACTCCGGGCAGGCTCACACCACCCCACCTTCACTTCCCCTGTTCTCACGCCGTCTCACACCTGCCTCCTCCCACCCCGGCCACCAGGCCGCATGTGCTTGCCTCCATCGGATCTAAAGTTTGGAAGCCCCGGGCCGCATCACCGCGTCCGCTCGACATCGGAACCCCTCCCAGGACGCCTGCCGATCGCCAGGCTGCAAAGCCCTGAGGCATCCAACCCCTTCCAGGACGCCGGCCAATCTCCAGGTGAACCCTCCCTGCCGCGTTCTGCTCGTCATCTTCGTCGAACTATACGAGTATGTGGGTTGATTCTTTTTTAAATTCCTGTGTTAATTCAAAGTATTGGTACACTCGGGGTGAAATTAATATTTTTATTATAATTTAATTATTTTGTACAAATTACATCTTTCCTAACCTTTGTAAAAGTTGTGAAATGTTGTTTCCATTCGATTTAACTTTTGGTTAATGTTAAGCATAACTCCTTAATATTTATTGTGTAATGTGTGCAATTTTTTATCATTCGTGCCATGACTAGCCCTTCGTGTATGTTTTAATTTAATAATTTATTTAATAAATGAGTTGAGCTACTGGTACACCCCTGTTTGGGGTGTACAGTCATATATACAGGCATATATACAGCTATATTCGAAATTAATGCTATATACAGCTATATTCATAATTAATGCAGCTATACAACTATATATTCAAAATTTATGCTATAGAGGGGACAACTATAGAGGGTTCCCGTACAGTATATTTTTCCTTGATGAATATGTCGAATTATCCTCTCATCCCAATGCACAATTGTTTACCTTTCAGTAAGTCTGCATGAATTTAGTACGTTGACTTGCAAAGTATTGGTATAATCTATCAATTTTTTCCTATCTATGTCTTCTTTCTTTTCCAAATTTTTTCATGGATGTATAAGTATTATAATGATATTACACATTAGATGGATTCTAGCTTTACATCCTCGAGCAATGGGGCCAGCCCAAATACACCTTATTGCCATTGTCGATTGCAATGTGTCATGAGGACATCTTGGACGCAGAACAATCCGGGCCGGAAATTTTACGGCTGTTTGAGATATGGGGTAATCTATGTAACGTACATACTATTTTGTTATCCATTCTATATATCAAAAACTTAGCATATAGACTTGCCTCCCATATTTTCAGGGGCATGGGGCATGCAATTATTTCAGTTGGTATGACGCGCCGTTTACGAGCAGAAGTATTTCTGTATTGAATGGATTAATAGTAAGTAACAATAAGTTGCGCAATGAAGCTGCAGCTGCTGCAAGGAAAAGAAGATAGGGGTTGTACATCTTAGTTGCATATTTTGTTATCAGTGGGATTTTCGTTTCTTCATGTTATAACTGTATGTCGAAATCCATAGTATGACTGTGGTGACCCGGATCTCTGCAGGGCTTCTACAGTGTGACTAGCAGCATCTGGAGGCCTATGTAGCGTGTCGGCGGTGTTGGTGCACCAATTGGACATAAGTGATGGATTCCGGGTGTTAAATGGATTACATGGGTGATCGGTTGACCCCGTCGATTGTTTAGTAGTGGTTTCGCGCGAATCGGGCATCAGAATTGGACTTAGCGCGAAATTTGGGTTAAGAACACTTATCTGGATGCCTTCGACAAATTTTGGAATTGGAATTTGGCAAAACGGACAGCGGATTTGGATTCAGCTCGCGAAAACGGTGAAAATGGGCTATTTACTTGTATTTTTCGGAGCCCGGATGACCCGGCACGGATTTCGAGGCAACTTGTACTGTTCCGGCGCCGGCGGACGGCGGCGGGCAGCGGCAGAGCGGGTTCGGGCAGGCGGCGGAGCGGCCGCGGGCAGGCGCGGGTAGGTGCGCGGTCCACGGGGCCGGCGTGCACCGTGGGGCAGGGTCACGTGGCACCTCGTGAGTGGCGGGCGCAGCGGGCGCGGTCCACGGGAGTGTCGCCGGTGCACGGTGGACCGGAGCGGGACACGTGGCGTGATGGCACTGGCTGGTGCACGAGCGCGCAGTCTACTCGGCTGGCGGCGGGTGCCTCGGGATGCGTGCCCGATAAGGGGCCGCGGGCGGCGCTGTCGCGCACGTGGGCGCGGCCGGGCGACGTGGGGGCGCCACGTGGCGCCCCGCGGTTGGTCGGGTGCAGCCGCACACGCCGAGCTGTCGGGCAACGCGGCGCTCCGCGAGTGGCGAACGCGCGTGCGCCGGGCGCGGGGGAAGGCGCTGGGCCACGTGTCGGTTCCGGAGCAATCCGGGCGCGCACAGTGTTGGGCCGGGCCCAACACTGTAGCAGCCCGGAATGCCCCGGGCGCCCGGTTTTGGGCCCAAAAGTCCAAGGTTGGATTTTTTCGGGCTGGGCCTATTTAAAGCCCTCTTTCACCCCGAGTTTGGGGTTTTTGCCAAACTCCTCTGCCTTTGGACCCTTCAACAAAGTTGGAGATCTTCCTGTCGCGCATCTTTCGGCGAAGGCCAGGAATTTTTGGAAGCCGCGGCGTCGACGACTTCGGCATCGTAGCACATAGCGACGATCTTTCATCGGAGGCCCGTTATCGTCGCAGTTCGGTCTGAGAGGTCTACAGAGCTACTCCGACAGAATTTTTGTACGAGTTTCACGGCGTTGGATTCACGAGAGGTACGCTTTCGATTTCCATGTCGATTGCCTTGCTTGATTCTGAGTTCGTGGCATGGTTTTCGAGACATTTCTGAGCCACTGTTTTACTGGTGGAGTTTTTGGACAGCAGCCCCTTGCCGGAATTTTATCTCCACACTCAGGCGTCGGTTTGAGGTGTGCCTATACACTTTTTGCATCTATGCGTCGCAAGGATTCTCGTCGTATTTTTCTGGGATTTTTCTGAGACTTGCCCGAAGGTATACTGTTTCCCTTTTACTGTGCAGATTATTACAGTTATGTGGTTGTGAGCTTTTGCGCGCCTGTACTGTGGAATTGGTAACTCGGCCTACGGAGCTCGGAATTGGACGTGCAGGTACCCGTTTCGAAGGTCTCGACGCGACGATCGCAGTGATATTTTTATTAAAATTTTCAGGGCACTTTCAGCAGGTGAAATAATGGCATCATTGGGACTGATTTTCAGATCGTGTGTATTTGGTTAATTTTTGGGATTAGAGTGTAACTTTGGACCTTATTGTTGTACCCAGGAAGGTTTGCGGGTGTTTTTGAACCTGTTGGAACGGGAGATGATGGTTTCCGGGTATTTTCAGCTGTTAGGAGCCGAGGCTTGCGCGACGTGTACCGTGGATACGGGTTCAGCAGATATTGTTAGCAAGTGGCCACGCTCTTCACCGACCTCAGGTTTGCCTTAGATTAAGCACTTCAGGTGGGTAAGCATAATATTGGTAACTGTATAAGGAAATGATAGGGTTGTAATGGATGTTTATGTTATGGTTAATGTAAGTACATCTGTGGGAATGTCACCCCTCTATGACTGATAGCATGCTGAACTAATGTTCAACCGATATGGATGAGAGGTAAGCAGGAAATGGCCTAGATTTTTGGGGATTGATGCTTACCTGATCATTGTTCACGTTTGGTGAATTAGAGACTTATCATATGATAGACGGTTATATTTATCCCTCACTAGATGATATAGAGATCAGACATGTTCATGTAATGGCCTACTTGTCACGCCCCGGGGTCGAAACTGCGACCAGGGCTCGCCAACAGATTCGCCACCTATGCCAAACCCCGCATAGGCGAAGCGTCCTACCTGCAAGAAAAGTACTACAGCTAACAGATATCAGAGCTATAAATGAAAATCTGCTGTATAACTAAAATCAACCACTGTACAACTGGAAATAATACAACAATGTCCATCTCCCAAAAATGATAATCATACAATATCCTCATATACAAAATCAGAGCTCAACAGGGAGGTATCTCCAATAAATACATCAGTGTATAGTCTCTCAGTACATATCATGTCCTCACTACAACAATCTCTCAGAAGAGGAAAATAAAATAGCTAATCTGCTGAAGCTCTCCTCTGAAGGGGTACCGCTACTCTCCAACGACGGGTAGGGATGTCACGCCCCCGGGGGTTTTTGAGTCAAACAATGCGGAAAATTGCGTGTCCATTTTTTTTTCTTAATAAAGTAACATAAACCTCATCCCCGGTGCGTGCCAGACCGCCACATACACAAATTCTCTCCGCTAACGGACGGAGTCTCCTTTGTATATGCACGGCGTCTCATTTACAATATGCGTTTCATTTACATCACAATCCATCAACCATCAACCATACAGTAGACATACATTGTCACGCCCCGGGGTCGAAACTGCGACCCGGGCTCGCCAACAGATCCGCCACCTATGCCAAAACCCGCATAGGCGAAGCGTCTAACCTGCAAAAGATAGTACTATAGCTACACAAATATCAGAGCTGAAATAAAATGCTGTAAAATAAAATCCAACCATTGTACAACATGAAATAAAGTACAATATCCATTCCCTCAAATACAGATAATCATCATACAATATCCTCAGTACAGCATCTCTCGACTATAAAAGGAGATAAACTAAAACTATAGTACATCAGTCTCAACTCCGTCTCTCCAAATACAGAAGATCTCCCTCCAAGGATAACAGTAAATATCAGCTGACAGCTATCAGGAATCTCCAGCCAGGGGGTACAGCTGCACACATCGGGTGGTACAGATCTAGCTCGCGACTCCCTCGCCCCGGTCAACGATCAAGGATCAGCACTCCCAAGGAGGACTCTGCAAAACAAGGGGGGGAAGAAAGGAAGGAAAAACAACAATGGGGGTGAGAACCACTAGTAAACCAGTAGCCTCCCCCTGTGGGTAAAGCCTCCAGCTCTGGCGTACCCACTAAGTCTACTAGAGGCAAGAAAAGGGCAAGGGGGTAAAGCTGTAACAGAACTACTGAATAAAAGGGGAAACCACCACAAGTATGCCTCTAAATGCAATACCGAAGGAAATGACGGTATGAATGCATCGGGGAACAGTAACTGACCAAATAGACCCAATCTAGTGCCACCAGTAAAAACTGGTACTGCCTGTGTGACACCCCCGGAATTTGGATTAGTCCTCTATATAAATGATATAATAGGACTAAAATCTCTAACCCGGCTATAGCATTTTGGATGGTAGCAAGATCCAAGAGGAACATGAGAGTTAAGCGTGCTAGAGCTAGAGTAGTTCTAGGATGGGTGACCCCCTGGGAAGTGGGGCGTCACAGTTGGTATCAGAGCCATTCACCAGCCGGAAATGTGAGATGAGTCTCGGCTGAGCCAGGGTTATATAGCGGGTAGAGCGAGGCTCCCCGGCTAATGACCGTTGTGAGTGGAGTGCAGCTCCTCACAAGGTCGGCTAAGGCTAGCGAGACGAGTCTCACATCGCCTGGTGCTTGTGAGTGTGCTTGAGCCTGACGTGGACGTCAGGGCTTAAAGGGGGGAAGAATGTGACACCCCCGGAATTTGGATTAGTCCTCTATATAAATGATATAATAGGACTAAAATCTCTAACCCGGCTATAGCATTTTGGATGGTAGCAAAATCCAAGAGGAACATGAGAGTTAAGCGTGCTAGAGCTAGAGTAGTTCTAGGATGGGTGACCCCCTGGGAAGTGGGGCGTCACAGCCTGCTCTGCTGTCGAACTCAAGAACTCAGAATGGTGCCCGGCGCTCGGCACCGTGTAAAGCCTACTCCGGAGTGGCACTCGAGGGGAGCGACCCACACGAGTAAAGTATCTCTGTAACCAATGTCTCACAATAGCAGGACTGGATCAAGACTATGATCAAAGTGGGAAACTCCGTCCACTAATAAAACCCCGATCTGATGCAATAATACTCAAAAAGTGGGAAATACCATCCACTAGGAAAATCTGATCCCCAATCTGATGCAACAGTAAACATCCGGTCAACCGCCCAAAGTCCGCGGTCACCGCAATAATCCCACAACCCACAATTGGGTAAAATAATCAAGATCCGGTCAACCGCCTACTGTCCGCGGTTGCCGCAATAACCCATAATCCAACATCAAGTACACCCTGTCACTGACCCGCAGGTCCCGGCTACACTATCCCAAAACCTCTGCTCGAACTCGAGCAACATGACTCAAAAGTCCAAATGAAAAGGAGAAAGAAAGCAATCATGGTTTCTCCTAAGTCAAATCCCAATATGATAGTGTAGCAATAAAATAGTGGCCTATCTAGATGTCCAATTAAGCATGCAAAAGTCCTCAGCAATGCGAAAAGGGAGAATATGTCAAATAACAGTTTTACATGTGTAATAATTAATAATATCCACATAAATACAACCATCATGCTAAAATCATCAGTCAACTACACATGTAAATAATCCCTGATCCATAATAAATCTCAAGGTGGCACCCGCACCTAGATATGTCACTATGTCCCCACAATTAATCCATTTAATCCCCTTTCATAAAATCTAGGTGCTAATATCGCATGTTAATTATCTCTGTTAAATTATTCCAATGATCATGTTCCAACAGAAATATTATTCCCATAATGTCCCCAACATGCTATATTCCCAAAATTAATCTCAGATGATAGGCTCACATTTATATCAGGCAATCATGCATAATAATCAATCAATATGCTCAAAAGTGGGGTTCTCTAATAAACTTAGTGAGCAGGTCAGAAGTAGAGGCATGCAACAACCACCCACCTGAAGCGCTAACTGTCCGGGTCCGTACAGCTGAAAATACCAAAAACTCCAATCCTGCGCTCCAACAAGAACAATACACCCGAAACACTCCTGGCACAACACAAAGTCCACTAAATACACTTAGGTTCCCAAATATTGCTTTAATTAACCCATACAACAACAGTCCCGAAACTGTTAAATTATCACCTGCAGAAAGTGCCCAGAAAAATTCCATAAAAATATCACAGCGATCCTCGCATCGATAGCTTCGAAACGGTACCTTGCACGCCCAAATCCGAGTTCGGTAAGTCAAGTTATAAATTCGGCAAGGTGGTAATCCAAACATCAAACTGTGAAGAAAAACTGCACACTGTACACTGAGAAAACAGTAATTTTCACCTTCGAGACAATTTCCTAAAATCCCAGAAAAATCACCACTGTGTTCCTCGCGACGAGTAGATCAAAATCGACTCTTGAATCGCCTCGATCCGATGTTCCTAGGCTGAGATATAAAATCGGCAAGTTGGTGCTGTCCAAAATCCACCACAGAAAAATAGGGGTCAAAGATGCCTCGGGAAACGTGCCAAAAGTGCGAAACGGAGCGAAGCGATCAACACGAAAATCGAAGCCTTACCTCTTAGGAACACGCTGTCGAAGAAATCGTCCAAAAACTCCTCCTGGTTTGCCCACAATGAATTTTTGAATAATCTGCGACGGTAATGGGCCGAAATGGGGGAAAACCGAGGCGAACTGTAAAAATGTTATCGCCGTTGCCGAGCTTCCAGACATTCTGAGAATCCACCACGAGATCAAGGGCACCAAGGGGAACAACTTTCATATACAACTCTCCCTCTCATTCCCTCTCTACAGCTCGGAAAAAGAAAGGAAATGAGGGAAGTGGGCTGCCTTATATAGGCCCACCAAAACAATTAGAAAAATACCCGATGTGTCCTTTTTTCCGGGCGCCCGAATCTTTTCGGCGCAAACAGTGCGGCCCGGCCCGAACTTTCGGGCGCGCACAGTAGCCCGGCGCACACGGCCCACGCCCGCACACCAGATCCGGTCGGACCGCACACCCGTCCGACCCGCTCCACACGCTGACACGTGTCCCCGAACACCGAACAGGCAACCCGGCCGCTCCCCTCGCGCCACCTGGCCGCCCACGGTCAACGGGGCCGTTGGCGCCCGCCAATGGCGGGCCGCCACGTGGCGCCCGCGTGCGCCACCCAGCTGCCGTGCCCGCCACGCCAGCCGGCAGCCGCCTGCCCCGCCTGCCGGCCGCCTGCCACCGCCGCCTGCCACGCCGTACGCGCACAGTAGTACACCCAATCCTTGTTTGCCACGTGTCCAAGGAATAACTTCGCTGAACCTGGTGCACAACAACCCCAACACCGCGCCAATGAACAACTGCCACGTGTCTCTAACCGGTCCACCGTACACCGCGCACCGCCCCGCCTGCCGCGCACAGTGGCGCGCCCAATCCCCGCGCGCCACGTGTCCACCCTCTCGCTCACTGCACCCGGTGCACCCGACTTCATGAACCGAACCAATAGAAAGATGCCACGTGTGCACCTCCGGTCCACCGTACACCCCGCAATGCTTCGTGGACCGCGACCTGTGAACCAACCAATGGGAAGCCGCCACGTGGCACCCCGCTCTGGTGCACGCCGGCGCGTGGACCGCGCGCCTGCCCGCGCCCCTGCCCGCGCGCTGCGCGCTGCCGCCGCCGCGCTGCCGCCTGCCCGAGGCAGCGCCGCCGCTCTCCGCCGCTGCCCGCCGCCGCCGGCGATCGCCGGAGTTACTGTTCCGGCAGTGAACAGTACCCCGTGCCCAAAAAGTCAAGTAGGTAGTTCATTTTGACCGTTTTCGCGCGCTGAATCCGAATTTGACGTCCGTTTCGCCAAATTCCAACTCTAAAAAATGCCGAAGGCTCCCGGAAGTGTATTCTTAGTCCAAACTTCGTGCGGAGCCCAATTTAAATATCCGATTCGCGCGAAACCACTTCTAAACCCTCCACGGGGTCCTCCGATCACTCATATGATCCATTTGGGCCCAAAGTCCAACTCTTGTGCCCAATTATGCCCCAAACACCTCCAACACACCATGTAGGCCTCCAACAGCCACCCCAAAGCACTGTAGCAGCTCTGCGGAGATCCGGGTCATCACATACATCACTAATCAAAGCACATTATTCTAACTACTGTTTTAAAAGATCGGTGTCCACTCGACACCTTATTTTTCAAGCAAGTCATTAAGGCGGCGTCAACGTTTGGAAAGGATAAAACCAGCGGTTGTAAGACCCGTGCCCACACGGCACTTCGTTTTGTGAAAGCATTTTCGAAATCATTTGGTTTATCATAAAAACGTGCCGCGCATGAAAACATTACTAGAAGTATCAAAAGTCACGAAAGAACGTCCCATCCACAGTGCTAACTAATACATGTCCACAACTAAAGTAATCCACAAGCAAATTAACTATTTAAAGCATAAGGGAAAATGAGATGGAAACCAAGTGTCCTGACTACGGTCCTCGCGACGCAGTCTCACCGCCATCCCGGCTAACGCACCTAGTAGCACCTGTCACGGAGTGGGTAAAGTCAGTGACAAACAAAGTAGATGTCTAATGATAGCAAAGAAGGAAAACGAACCGAATGTACCGAATACACCGAACCTTTCGTTAAAACCCTGCACATGATTAAGCTGGGCACCAACCCCAGATTTATTAATTGAGTTGGGCACCAACCCCAGAGTACCTGTCGAGGAGACTAAAGTCTCCCCTCGTGCGTAGTCACCTTTTTGATGCTTTTACCCCCTTCGCGGTGCTGGTGTGCTATTCCCAGCTAGCGCGAGGAGGTCCTCACTGTGAAGACCCGAAATTCCCACATATGGAGCACTGTTGCATCTACAGCTTCTGGGGGGCCTATGTGGCGTGTCGGTGGTATTTGTGCACTAATTGGACACTAATGATGGACTCGGTGTGTGTAGTGGATCACGAGAGTAGTCTGATTACCCCGTCGGATGCTTAGAAGTGGTTTCGCGCGCTATGGATATTAAAATTGGGCTCAGCGCGAAGTTTGGACAAAGGAACATCTTTCCGGATGCCTTCGGCAATTTTTAGAGTTGGAATTTGGCAAAATGGACTTCGGATTTAGATTCAGCGCGCGAAAACGATGAAAATGGACTATTCACTTGTATTTTTCAGAGTCCGGATGATTCGGCACGTTTTTCGAGGCAAGGGTACTGTTCCGGCCGGCGGCAGCAGCGGCGGCTGGCGGAGGAGCGCGGCGGCGGGGTGAAGCGCAGCCGCTCGGTCCACCGGGCGAGGCGTGCACCAGGGGCTTGGACGCGTGGCGGCCCCGGAGTGGCGGGCGCACGAGCGCGCGGTCTGCGGGGAGTGCGGCCTGGTGCATGGACCGGGCGGGGCCACGTGGAGGCCGTTGATTGGTCGGTCAACGTGCACGCGGTCCACGGAACGGGTGCAGGCCGCCTCGGGGCGCGTGCGTGCAGGGTGGCAGGCGGCGGCGCAGGCGCGCACGTGGGCGCGGTCGGGGGCTGAGTGCGGTCCACGCGTCGGCATTCCCGCGCGCCACGTGTCGAGCAGCGGATGGCCGGTGTGGCTGTCCGCTGTTCGCGGGCGACGTGGAGGCCCAGGGAAGATTCGGGCTGCTACAGTACGCGCCCGAAAGTCCCAGCGCCCGGAAATTTGGGACATATCCGGTATTAATTGAATTGTTTCCTGGAGCCTATAAAAAGCGATCCGAGCTTCCTTCTTTCCCCTTTTTCTGGCATTTCCGAGCCTCTTCTCGCCATGGTGCCCTCAGCAAAGATGATCCCCGAGCTATGCTGCATCCATCTGCAAAGTTTTGAGATTTTTGGTGGCACGCTTATCGAGGTTTCCATTTTTACGGCGCGGCGCGACGCTCGTCCATTTGGGTTCCCCTTCGTCGCGTTTTGGTGCGCGAGCTCCCCCGGCCTACTCCGACCTCCTTTTCGAGCGATTTCTTCGCCGTTGGATCCGCGACAGACAGAGCTACGATCTTGGTACTTTCTGCTTCCCCTAGTTTCGCGCTTTTCGAGGTGTTTGTTCGAGCTTACTGTGACCCCATTTCTGTGAAGGAGATTTGGACAGCGGCGTGGTTTTTCGGCGATATCTCCGCAACCGGGCATTGTATGGCGACGTGCTTATACACTTTTTTCATCTACTCGACGCAAGGAATATCACAGTATTTTTCTTGGATTTTTCTGAGTTTTGCCCGAAGGTATATGTTCTTCCCCTTATCTGTAAATGGAATTACAGTTATGTTGCTGTGTGGTTTTGCGCACCTGTACTGTGGAATTTGTAACTCGGCCTACGGGGCTCGGAATTGGACGTGCAGGTACTCGTTTCGAAGGTATCGACGCGAGGATTGCTGTGATATTTTTTTTGGATTTTTCTGGGCACT
Organism: Tillandsia fasciculata; assembly: GCA_029168755.2. Lineage (NCBI taxonomy): Eukaryota > Viridiplantae > Streptophyta > Magnoliopsida > Poales > Bromeliaceae > Tillandsia > Tillandsia fasciculata. Next base: position 268,757 of record JAQOTM010000086.1, on the reverse strand, counting down.
TTCTGCAGGTGAAAACTGCACGTCTTCGGGACTGTTTTCTGATGTTGTATATGTGGATTATTTTTGGAATAAAAGTGTAATGTTGGACCTTATTGTTGTACTCAGGGGTGTTTTCAGTTGTTTGGAGCCAAGGCTTGCGCAATATGTACCGAGGGTGTAATTTTGGCAGATTTTGGACTGTGAGCGTCTACACTCTTCACCGACTTCAGGTTTGCCTTGGTTTAAGCGCTTCAGGTGGGTAAGCTTAATATCAGTAACTGTATAAGGCAATAATTATGTTATGGCGAATATAAGTGCACTTGTGGGGATGTCACCCCTCTATGACTGATGCATGCATGTTTAGGGTACATGGTTTATGTTTGTAAGATAGGTAAGCTTGATAATGATATTTGTATAAATGATTGCAAGAATAGTATTTATGAGGTATACTGAGGACTTGCATGACTTGGACATCTATGTGATGATTAGTGTAAGCTTACCTAGGATAATGTTACCCTATGAGATTATGTTACATGCCATGTTAGCACATAGCCTTTCATGTGGTTGGCTTATGCTTTGGGATAGGATTTTGTAGCTATGTGCGGATTTTCACTCTGAGGAATTATTGTAATCGAGGATTACGATCAGGTGTAGGCATGTGGTTTACTTTCTATATCATTCTTGAGGACAAATGCATGCTTGTATGGACATATAGTTAGGCCACCTTTTATTGCTACACTACTTATTGGAACTTGACTTAGGAGAAACCATGCTTTTCCTTTCTCCTTCTTGTTAGTCAGGTGGTCAGTGTTGCTCGGGTTTGAGCAGGGGGTCTGGGTAGTGTAGTCGGGACTTTGTGTCCGGGACAGGTTGGATTAGTTTGTGGGGTTTCGCGGCGACCGCGGATATTGGGCGGTTGACCGGATATTACTTATGCATCAGATTGGATGTCAGTTTCCTCTAGTGGATGGAGTTTCCCACTTATCGTTTAGTTGCATCCGACTGAGGTCGGGTCTTTCTTTGGTGGTTGAGTTTTCCCACTTTGATCAGATTGTGATCAAGTCCTGCTATACAGAGATACTTGTTACTGAGATACTTTACTCGTGTGGGTCGCTCCCCTCGAGTGCCACTCCGGAGGTAGGCTTTTCGGACCCAGCCTTGTGTGCCGGTCTGATACTTGTTGGATGCGAGCCGTGCGGGCCGATCCTTTCGGACCCAGCCTTGTGTGCCGGTCTGATACTTGTTGGATGCGAGCCGTGCGGGCCGATCCTTTCGGACCCAGCCTTGTGTGCCGGTCTGATACTTTTTGGGATGCGAGCCGTGCGGGCCGATCCCGCGGTTTCGAGCCTTGTGTGCAGATTCCGCTGAGCAGGCATTGCCAGTTTTACTGGCGGCACTTTGGATTGGGTTTATTACAGATATTTGCCTTATTGTTGAACTCGTGTCAGGGGGACCGAGTGGGGTCTAGTAGCTATGTTTAGACCAGTGCTAGTGTTGTTGGGATCCATTTGGGGACTGTGGTCCCGAGGTCTTTGTGAGTTGTTGACCGTTGTGCGAGAGGCTTGGTGACCTTGAGTTTATCCGTTCTGAGAGGGAGAGCGTGGATTTTGACTATAGCCTGCATGAGCCACTACTCGATAGCGAGTTAGTCCGTTTGGACGCCCTACGTAATTCCTGCCTGTCAGCGGGAGGTGGTTGTAGGTGGGCGCAGGTTTGACTGGACCAGATGTGGCAGTCAGCTCGATTGGGTCGATTGTGCACTTCATGTGCTAGTGGTTGCATACCATTATTTGGTTCTCCCCTTTTGGGCATTTAGATAGAGACATGGTAGCTGTTGAGAGTCTCCAGCTTTCCTATTTCAGTCTTTACTGCTTGGGTTAGTTTATGTCTCTTGAGGACTTAGTGGGCGGACCGTCGGGTCTGGCGGTGGTACCCACGGAGAACTCCCTTTTTGGTGTAGTTCTCACACCCTTTGGGGGTCTTCCCCCTCCTTTTTCCTTTCTCTCCCTTGTTTTGCAGAGTCTTAGCGGGTGTTGCGGATTCTGCGGTGGTTGTTCGAGGCGAGGGAGTCGCGTGCTAGATCCCTACCCTTTGTTGGAGAGTAGCGGTACCCTTCAGAGGAGATCTTCAGTAGATTAGTTGTTTTATTTTTCCTCTTTTGAGAGACTGATGTAGTGAGGATATATTATGTATCGAGAGACTGTACACTGATGTATTTATTGGAGTTACCTCCCGGTTGGGTTCAAAGCTTGTATTTGAGGATATTGTATTATTATTATTCTTTTTGGGAGGCAGACATTGTTGTATTATTTCCAGTTGTACAGTGATTGATTTTAGTTTTACAGCACTTTTATCTTATAGCTCTGATATTTGTTAGCTGTAGTACTTTTCTTGCAGGTAGGACGCTTCGCCTATGCGGGGTTTGGCATAGGTGGCGGATCTGTTGGCGAGCCCGGGTCGCAGTTTCGACCCCGGGGCGTGACAGATTAGAGTGGTATCAGAGCCTAGGTTGTAGGTCATGGTGGACTTAGAAACCCTAGGCTTATGGTTTGACCCTTGGTTGACTTCGTGAGAGTCGTGATTTTTAGCGAGAGTCCTGATTGAGTTTTATACCTCTCCCAAGGGACGGGAGGAGTGATTGGCATGTTTATTCTCCTAAGTGATTATGTTGGCTGCAGACAACATAATGCTGTGGAACGGGTGACATGCTTTAGACTTTCGCTGGATTGGGTCGAGCGCTGTTTTGTGTTGTTTTGTGGTTTCGTCGTGGCGAGCGGTGTCTCCCCGACGCTGGGTTTTGACCCGTGTGCATCCTGTCACAGCAGTTGAGCTTGAGCAGTTGGTTTTGGGCCGGATACCCGGATTGAGGTCAGAGAACTCCGGACCCAGATGACAGGATTATCAGAGGCTTATCAGCGGCGGAGTGAGCAGCTGGTCTTGGTGACACAGTTGCCGGAGCACTGAGTAGCCCCCTCTGTGCCAATGTTTAGTGTCGAGGCACCGAGGCAGGGTGGATAGCTGACGGCAGAGGAGCTGTGGGACATGATCGATCTATTGAGCCAGATTTGGCAGATGAACCACCCCGACTCGTAGGATTGAGTTTGGAGCCTTTGGAGGCAGAGTCGTGGTTGGTGGTGATGGAGTGATTAATTGAGAGCCTCCCTGTGCCAGAGAGTTTATGCAGTTGTTGAACTGCGCGCTTCGGGTTTTGAGGGACGAGACGCATAGGATATGTGAGACTGTGAGTGGATTGCGCCAGGACACCTTTCAGTTTAGTTAGTCCCTCAGTTACGGATTATTGACGCCTCGTTGGTGTAGGCGTTGTGTTTGGAGCGTGGCATAGCAGTTCCTTTGGAGAGGGATCTGCCGCCAGAGGCGAGTTTTGGGTTTTGGCGCTTGACGCCGGGTGATGGAGGACAGATCGGCCGGCAGAGGCGTTTCTGATTTCCTTTTCCAGGATAACGAGTTCCCAAGATGCCGGAGATCGGGTGGACCCCGATGGCAGCATCAGCGTCTTTATCTGAGTGGCGCAGTGGTAGCGTGGATTTGTTATCTGCAGAGGACCTTATTCGTCGCCTCAATGTGATCAGAGACAGAGGTCGTGCTTCCTTGTGGATAGCCCTGATTTCCAGGCAGATGGAGCGACAACCACTTGCTTTGAGCGGATGAATCTGTGCCGCCCGGTTGGAGGGCGCCACGGTAGTGGATTAAGTTGTCGCCGTGAGATTTCATCACAGCAGTCGGAGTTAGAACATGTTGTATTCCTGCATGGACTAGAGACAGATTTGTTACCACGTGCACTTGAGGTACAGGTTCCTGTTAGTGTTGTGCATGTGGAGGAGGCTTGTGGATCATGTCCAATGCAGTTGAGGCCGCGAGTTGTACCGACAGACTTGTTGGTATTTAGGGCAGTTCGGTGTTTCGACCTAGTGCTTGGGTTTTGGTTGGCACAGTGCCACAGGATGTTAGACTGTAGGAAGAAAGGACTTTGGTCTTCTGCGAGGCAGAAGAGAGAAGGCTTGCTTGTTGAGATTGTTAGAGCACACAGGTTTTAACGACAGTGCGAGAGGTGCTTACGGCGGCACCGGGACTCAGGGATATCTCTGTTGCCCATGAGATCCCGGGTGTGATTTCACCTTAGTTGTTGGTAATGCCGCCGGTTAGGGAGATAGAGATTGCGTTGGACGTGGTTCGGGGAACCGCGCCACCCTCGACAGCACCTCATTGGATATCGCCTGTAGAGCTGAGAGAGCTGATGGCGCAGTTGCAGGATCTGATGGATCGAGGGGTCTGTTTGACCTAGTGCCACGCCGTTGGTATACGGCGGTGATGCCACGCCGTTGGTATACGGCAGTGATGCCACGCCGTTGGTATACGGTGGTGATGCCACGTCGTTGATACACGACTGTGAGGGTCCTTTTATGGTTCGGGTGTAGACAGGTCCGGGTGGTATCTAGGACCTTTTGATGGAGCTATACTCCGGCAGTTATTGTATGATGCGAGTACCTACTTGGAATTAGACAGTCGAGGATTTCGCCTAGATGGCGTTCAGGACACGGTAGGGGCATTATGAGTTTATAGCGAGGCCCAATGGAATGACGAATGCCCTGTTGACTTCAAGGTCTGAGGAATTGTATGTCCTAGTTGTGCTGGGACGGACTGGGAGTAGTGTTTCCCGAGGATATTCTGATTTACTCCCAAAGCGACATGGAGCACGAGGAGCACTTGGGGGTGTGCTACCATGCCTATGTGGATGAAGCTGTATGCCAAGTTATTGAGGTACAAGTTGTAGCTTCTGAAGCATACCTTCTTGGGTCACCTTATTCTAGCCGTTGGAGTGGCGGTGGAATCCGACCAAATGGATGTTATTCAAGTTTGGCTGAGACCAACATTTATTCTTGAGGTGAGGAGCTTCTTAAACACGGCAGTGCCGGGAGAGCATGGCCAATGGATAATGAGACTGATGCCAGCGCCAATGCTAGTGTTTCCAGTGTTGGGAGATGGTCGGTGTGTTTTAGTGATACCTCCCATTGTGGCTGTAGAGTTACCGTGGGATGATCTTCGGTCCACACTTCATTAGTCCAACCCTATGAGTATTGTGGCAGGATGAACCGCTGTTTTGCAGGCAGCTTGGATTCCACAGTTGAGCCTTTCAGTACGCCTTTTATTTCCAGCTTTGATTGATATACCTGGGCGTAGGCCATGCCTGCTTGGCTATCTGTTCTGATTACTCAGCATCTGGAGTGGGATTTACGCGGATTGTCGTTGATGGTTCGGACTTTTGACCGCGAGTTTGGGCATCAGCATTATGATCGCCGTTCGAGCTAGTTTTCAGTCCCATTCACTGACGGTTTGGTCCCCGTCAGGGTGTCCTTTATTAGTTGAGAGATCGACTTCGACCCGTGGGTCCGTTGGGGTTATGTTGGCATGTTGAGTGACCAACTGTGGCATGAGATTGTGTCTCTTAAGGATCCCTTTTGAGGGTAGCCCGCAGTTGTGTAGTCCACTCGGGTGGTTTTGGATCGGGAAGTAACCGAGTGAAGACCCCAGCTTATTGGATTCTTTTCCTTATTGGATGAATGTGTGGGTATACTTCGGGTCGCCCTGTTGAGATTGACCCCAGGAGGTGGTTTAGTGCGTGTTGCACTGATGGTTATTCTGTTTCCCCCAGCTCTTGATGGAGCCTCTATGATGTTTCACGTCTCAGCTCAGGAGTGTTTTGCTTTTGGATCCCTCGCCCGTGATTGACTTGCCCCTTTTGAGATCTGTGATTGGTGGAGTACGAGGGACGCCTGTTGCGATTTCTGGCTCGAGAGATGAGAGAATTGCACATCAGGCCGTGCCGTACGAGTTGTTGTTGTTGTTGGGAAGTAATCACGGGGAGTGAGTGGTGTTTCGGGAGCTGGAGGCGTTATTGATGGATACCTACCCGTGGTATTTGTGACTCCTGGTGGATTTGAGCTAGTTTCGAGGACGAAACTTTCTTTTAGTGGGGGAGGATGTGAAGACCCAAAATTCCCACATATGGAGCACTGTTGCATCTACAGCTTCTGGGGGGCCTATGTGGCGTGTCGGTGGTATTTGTGCACTAATTGGACACTAATGATGGACTCGGTGTGTGTAGTGGATCACGAGAGTAGTCTGATTACCCCGTCGGATGCTTAGAAGTGGTTTCGCGCGCTATGGATATTAAAATTGGGCTCAGCGCGAAGTTTGGACAAAGGAACATCTTTCCGGATGCCTTCGGCAATTTTTAGAGTTGGAATTTGGCAAAATGGACTTCGGATTTAGATTCAGCGCGCGAAAACGATGAAAATGGACTATTCACTTGTATTTTTCGGAGTCCGGATGATTCGGCACGTTTTTCGAGGCAAGGGTACTGTTCCGGCCGGCGGCAGCAGCGGCGGCTGGCGGAGGAGCGCGGCGGCGGGGTGAAGCGCAGCCGCTCGGTCCACCGGGCGAGGCGTGCACCAGGGGCTTGGACGCGTGGCGGCCCCGGAGTGGCGGGCGCACGAGCGCGCGGTCTGCGGGGAGTGCGGCCTGGTGCATGGACCGGGCGGGGCCACGTGGAGGCCGTTGATTGGTCGGTCAACGTGCACGCGGTCCACGGAACGGGTGCAGGCCGCCTCGGGGCGCGTGCGTGCAGGGTGGCAGGCGGCGGCGCAGGCGCGCACGTGGGCGCGGTCGGGGGCTGAGTGCGGTCCACGCGTCGGCATTCCCGCGCGCCACGTGTCGAGCAGCGGATGGCCGGTGTGGCTGTCCGCTGTTCGCGGGCGACGTGGAGGCCCAGGGAAGATTCGGGCTGCTACAGTACGCGCCCGAAAGTCCCAGCGCCCGGAAATTTGGGACATATCCGGTATTAATTGAATTGTTTCCTGGAGCCTATAAAAAGCGATCCGAGCTTCCTTCTTTCCCCTTTTTCTGGCATTTCCGAGCCTCTTCTCGCCATGGTGCCTTCAGCAAAGATGATCCCCGAGCTATGCTGCATCCATCTGCAAAGTTTTGAGATTTTTGGTGGCACGCTTATCGAGGTTTCCATTTTTACGGCGCGGCGCGACGCTCGTCCATTTGGGTTCCCCTTCGTCGCGTTTTGGTGCGCGAGCTCCCCCGGCCTACTCCGACCTCCTTTTCGAGCGATTTCTTCGCCGTTGGATCCGCGACAGACAGAGCTACGATCTTGGTATTTTCTGCTTCCCCTAGTTTCGCGCTTTTCGAGGTGTTTGTTCGAGCTTACTGTGACCCCATTTCTGTGAAGGAGATTTGGACAGCGGCGTGGTTTTTCGGCGATATCTCCGCAACCGGGCATTGTATGGCGACGTGCTTATACACTTTTTTCATCTACTCGACGCAAGGAATATCACAGTATTTTTCTTGGATTTTTCTGAGTTTTGCCCGAAGGTATATGTTCTTCCCCTTATCTGTAAATGGAATTACAGTTATGTTGCTGTGTGGTTTTGCGCACCTGTACTGTGGAATTTGTAACTCGGCCTACGGGGCTCGGAATTGGACGTGCAGGTACTCGTTTCGAAGGTATCGACGCGAGGATTGCTGTGATATTTTTATTGGATTTTTCTGGGCACTTTCTGCAGGTGAAAACTGCACGTCTTCGGGACTGTTTTCTGATGTTGTATATGTGGATTATTTTTGGAATAAAAGTGTAATGTTGGACCTTATTGTTGTACTCAGGGGTGTTTTCAGTTGTTTGGAGCCAAGGCTTGCGCAATATGTACCGAGGGTGTAATTTTGGCAGATTTTGGACTGTGAGCGTCTACACTCTTCACCGACTTCAGGTTTGCCTTGGTTTAAGCGCTTCAGGTGGGTAAGCTTAATATCAGTAACTGTATAAGGCAATAATTATGTTATGGCGAATATAAGTGCACTTGTGGGGATGTCACCCCTCTATGACTGATGCATGCATGTTTAGGGTACATGGTTTATGTTTGTAAGATAGGTAAGCTTGATAATGATATTTGTATAAATGATTGCAAGAATAGTATTTATGAGGTATACTGAGGACTTGCATGACTTGGACATCTATGTGATGATTAGTGTAAGCTTACCTAGGATAATGTTACCCTATGAGATTATGTTACATGCCATGTTAGCACATAGCCTTTCATGTGGTTGGCTTATGCTTTGGGATAGGATTTTGTAGCTATGTGCGGATTTTCACTCTGAGGAATTATTGTAATCGAGGATTACGATCAGGTGTAGGCATGTGGTTTACTTTCTATATCATTCTTGAGGACAAATGCATGCTTGTATGGACATATAGTTAGGCCACCTTTTATTGCTACACTACTTATTGGAACTTGACTTAGGAGAAACCATGCTTTTCCTTTCTCCTTCTTGTTAGTCAGGTGGTCAGTGTTGCTCGGGTTTGAGCAGGGGGTCTGGGTAGTGTAGTCGGGACTTTGTGTCCGGGACAGGTTGGATTAGTTTGTGGGGTTTCGCGGCGACCGCGGATATTGGGCGGTTGACCGGATATTACTTATGCATCAGATTGGATGTCAGTTTCCTCTAGTGGATGGAGTTTCCCACTTATCGTTTAGTTGCATCCGACTGAGGTCGGGTCTTTCTTTGGTGGTTGAGTTTTCCCACTTTGATCAGATTGTGATCAAGTCCTGCTATACAGAGATACTTGTTACTGAGATACTTTACTCGTGTGGGTCGCTCCCCTCGAGTGCCACTCCGGAGGTAGGCTTTTCGGACCCAGCCTTGTGTGCCGGTCTGATACTTGTTGGATGCGAGCCGTGCGGGCCGATCCTTTCGGACCCAGCCTTGTGTGCCGGTCTGATACTTGTTGGATGCGAGCCGTGCGGGCCGATCCTTTCGGACCCAGCCTTGTGTGCCGGTCTGATACTTTTTGGGATGCGAGCCGTGCGGGCCGATCCCGCGGTTTCGAGCCTTGTGTGCAGATTCCGCTGAGCAGGCATTGCCAGTTTTACTGGCGGCACTTTGGATTGGGTTTATTACAGATATTTGCCTTATTGTTGAACTCGTGTCAGGGGGACCGAGTGGGGTCTAGTAGCTATGTTTAGACCAGTGCTAGTGTTGTTGGGATCCATTTGGGGACTGTGGTCCCGAGGTCTTTGTGAGTTGTTGACCGTTGTGCGAGAGGCTTGGTGACCTTGAGTTTATCCGTTCTGAGAGGGAGAGCGTGGATTTTGACTATAGCCTGCATGAGCCACTACTCGATAGCGAGTTAGTCCGTTTGGACGCCCTACGTAATTCCTGCCTGTCAGCGGGAGGTGGTTGTAGGTGGGCGCAGGTTTGACTGGGCCAGATGTGGCAGTCAGCTCGATTGGGTCGATTGTGCACTTCATGTGTTAGTGGTTGCATACCATTATTTGGTTCTCCCCTTTTGGGCATTTAGATAGAGACATGGTAGCTGTTGAGAGTCTCCAGCTTTCATATTTCAGTCTTTACTGCTTGGGTTAGTTTATGTCTCTTGAGGACTTAGTGGGCGGACCGTCGGGTCTGGCGGTGGTACCCACGGAGAACTCCCTTTTTGGTGTAGTTCTCACACCCTTTGGGGGTCTTCCCCCTCCTTTTTCCTTTCTCTCCCTTGTTTTGCAGAGTCTTAGCGGGTGTTGCGGATTCTGCGGTGGTTGTTCGAGGCGAGGGAGTCGCGTGCTAGATCCCTACCCTTTGTTGGAGAGTAGCGGTACCCTTCAGAGGAGATCTTCAGTAGATTAGTTGTTTTATTTTTCCTCTTTTGAGAGACTGATGTAGTGAGGATATATTATGTATCGAGAGACTGTACACTGATGTATTTATTGGAGTTACCTCCCGGTTGGGTTCAAAGCTTGTATTTGAGGATATTGTATTATTATTATTCTTTTTGGGAGGCAGACATTGTTGTATTAGTTCCAGTTGTACAGTGATTGATTTTAGTTTTACAGCACTTTTATCTTATAGCTCTGATATTTGTTAGCTGTAGTACTTTTCTTGCAGGTAGGACGCTTCGCCTATGCGGGGTTTGGCATAGGTGGCGGATCTGTTGGCGAGCCCGGGTCGCAGTTTCGACCCCGGGGCGTGACAGATTAGAGTGGTATCAGAGCCTAGGTTGTAGGTCATGGTGGACTTAGAAACCCTAGGCTTATGGTTTGACCCTTGGTTGACTTCGTGAGAGTCGTGATTTTTAGCGAGAGTCCTGATTGAGTTTTATACCTCTCCCAAGGGACGGGAGGAGTGATTGGCATGTTTATTCTCCTAAGTGATTATGTTGGCTGCAGACAACATAATGCTGTGGAACGGGTGACATGCTTTAGACTTTCGCTGGATTGGGTCGAGCGCTGTTTTGTTTGTTTTGTGGTTTCGTCGTGGCGAGCGGTGTCTCCCCGACGCTGGGTTTTGACCCGTGTGCATCCTGTCACAGCAGTTGAGCTTGAGCAGTTGGTTTTGGGCCGGATACCCGGATTGAGGTCAGAGAACTCCGGACCCAGATGACAGGATTATCAGAGGCTTATCAGCGGCGGAGTGAGCAGCTGGTCTTGGTGACACAGTTGCCGGAGCACTGAGTAGCCCCCTCTGTGCCAATGTTTAGTGTCGAGGCACCGAGGCAGGGTGGATAGCTGACGGCAGAGGAGCTGTGGGACATGATCGATCTATTGAGCCAGATTTGGCAGATGAACCACCCCGACTCGTAGGATTGAGTTTGGAGCCTTTGGAGGCAGAGTCGTGGTTGGTGGTGATGGAGTGATTAATTGAGAGCCTCCCTGTGCCAGAGAGTTTATGCAGTTGTTGAACTGCGCGCTTCGGGTTTTGAGGGACGAGACGCATAGGATATGTGAGACTGTGAGTGGATTGCGCCAGGACACCTTTCAATTTAGTTAGTCCCTCAGTTACGGATTATTGACGCCTCGTTGGTGTAGGCGTTGTGTTTGGAGCGTGGCATAGCAGTTCCTTTGGAGAGGGATCTGCCGCCAGAGGCGAGTTTTGGGTTTTGGCGCTTGACGCCGGGTGATGGAGGACAGATCGGCCGACAGAGGCGTTTCTGATTTCCTTTTCCAGGATAACGAGTTCCCAAGATGCCGGAGATCGGGTGGACCCCGATGGCAGCATCAGCGTCTTTATCTGAGTGGCGCAGTGGTAGCGTGGATTTGTTATCTGCAGAGGACCTTATTCGTCGCCTCAATGTGATCAGAGACAGAGGTCGTGCTTCCTTGTGGATAGCCCTGATTTCCAGGCAGATGGAGCGACAACCACTTGCTTTGAGCGGATGAATCTGTGCCGCCCGGTTGGAGGGCGCCACGGTAGTGGATTAAGTTGTCGCCGTGAGATTTCATCACAGCAGTCGGAGTTAGAACATGTTGTATTCCTGCATGGACTAGAGACAGATTTGTTACCACGTGCACTTGAGGTACAGGTTCCTGTTAGTGTTGTGCATGTGGAGGAGGCTTGTGGATCATGTCCAATGCAGTTGAGGCCGCGAGTTGTACCGACAGACTTGTTGGTATTTAGGGCAGTTCGGTGTTTCGACCTAGTGCTTGGGTTTTGGTTGGCACAGTGCCACAGGATGTTAGACTGTAGGAAGAAAGGACTTTGGTCTTCTGCGAGGCAGAAGAGAGAAGGCTTGCTTGTTGAGATTGTTAGAGCACACAGGTTTTAACGACAGTGCGAGAGGTGCTTACGGCGGCACCGGGACTCAGGGATATCTCTGTTGCCCATGAGATCCCGGGTGTGATTTCACCTTAGTTGTTGGTAATGCCGCCGGTTAGGGAGATAGAGATTGCGTTGGACGTGGTTCGGGGAACCGCGCCACCCTCGACAGCACCTCATTGGATATCGCCTGTAGAGCTGAGAGAGCTGATGGCGCAGTTGCAGGATCTGATGGATCGAGGGGTCTGTTTGACCTAGTGCCACGCCGTTGGTATACGGCGGTGATGCCACGCCGTTGGTATACGGCAGTGATGCCACGCCGTTGGTATACGGTGGTGATGCCACGTCGTTGATACACGACCGTGAGGGTCCTTTTATGGTTCGGGTGTAGACAGGTCCGGGTGGTATCTAGGACCTTTTGATGGAGCTATACTCCGGCAGTTATTGTATGATGCGAGTACCTACTTGGAATTAGACAGTCGAGGATTTCGCCTAGATGGCGTTCAGGACACGGTAGGGGCATTATGAGTTTATAGCGAGGCCCAATGGAATGACGAATGCCCTGTTGACTTCAAGGTCTGAGGAATTGTATGTCCTAGTTGTGCTGGGACGGACTGGGAGTAGTGTTTCCCGAGGATATTCTGATTTACTCCCAAGCGACATGGAGCACGAGGAGCACTTGGGGTGTGCTACCATGCCTATGTGGATGAAGCTGTATGCCAAGTTATTGAGGTACAAGTTGTAGCTTCTGAAGCATACCTTCTTGGGTCACCTTATGTCACGCCCCGGGTGTAAACCAGAACCCGGGCCCGTTCACAGATCCGCCGTGCATGCGGTATTTCCCACATACACGAAGCGTCGGTAACCTGCTCAGATAAGAAAAATAATAAAAGAGCATAATAATCAGAGCTGAAAAAAACTACTGTATCTCAGACAGATGCTGGAAGTAAAAGGTACAACAGTAAAATAAAATACAGATGTCTCTCCCAGCTCACTACTATAATACAAACAGCTGGCAGAAGCCAGTCCCAAAAGAAGTAAGTAAAAACTGTCTGAGAAGTCCTGGTACCCAAAAATCTCCAGCTACATCCCTCGGGTGGCTCTCTATCTAGTCCGCAATTCGCTTACCTCGATCAGTTGCTGACGGCCCAGCAACTCCCACTGAGGACTCTGCAAAACAAGGGGAAAGAAAGAAACAAGAAAAACAATGGGGGTAAGTACTACTATAAACAGTAGCCTCCCCTAGTGGGTAAAGCCTCAGCTCAGATATGCCCACCAGGTGATCAGAGGCAAAAAGGGAAAGGAAAAGAAAGGAGATGCAGATAAATAAAGCAACTGATAAAGTGCTATCCCTAATATGCCTCTATATGACCAACCAATAAGGATGGGAAAAGTGATGCATCAGAATCAAGAAGCCTGTCATAAAGACCCAATCTGACAGCCAGTGAACACTGGCACTGCCTGCTCTGCTGTCGAACTCAAGAAACCAGCATGGTGCCCGGCGCTCACACCGTGGAAAGCAGCAAGGTGCCCGGCGCTCACACCGTGGAAAGCCTACTCCGGAGTGGCACTCGAGGGGAGCGACCCACACGAGTAAAGTATCACTGTATCAAGCATCTCTGTAACCACTGTCTCATAATAGCAGGACTGGATCGAGACTCAAAGAAGTGGGAACAACCCTCCACTAAAGTAAGCCCGATCCCCGAACACCCAATCTGATGCAATAGAAACAATCCGGTCAACCACCCAAGATCCGTGGTCGCCGCAACCCCCTGACAAACTCAACCTGTCCCAAATCCCCAATACCTGCCTACACTGTCCAACATACGCTCGAACCTGAGCGATTAAGCCGCTAGTGCAACAATGAAAGAAGAAAAGAGAAAAAGCATGGTTTCTCCTAAGTCAAGTCCCAAAATAGTGTAGCAGTAAAAGATGGCAATAATTATGTGACCAATTTAATCATGCAGTGTTCCAATATTTGTCCAGTTTTCCAGAATAATCAATTTAGAGAATAAAGCTAAAGTGACAGTCACATATGATTAATCATCAGTTTTGCAGTCCTCAATATTATCACATTGTCTCTAAGCATACGGTCCAGAACTTAGGCGATTTAAACAAATGATCAATCTAACAATAATTTTCGCGGATCAGATAACCAATAATTTGCTCCCTAAAGCATGCAAGTCTACCAATCAACACATTTAGCATCATCAAATCAGGGGTACTCTGATATTCCTAGTGGGCATAACAAAGGAGAGGAGTACAACAACCACCCACCTGAAGCGCAACTGTCCAAACTCGTACAGTCAGAAAATACCAAAATTCCAAATCCTTGCTCCCACAATTTCAGCACACCCGAAATATTCCTGGTACATCAAGAAATCCACTAATTACACTAGACTCCCAAATTCAGCACTTAATCACATACAACCTCGAATTCAGAACTGCTTAATTATCACCTGCAGAAATTGCCCAGAAAATTCCAATAAAAATATCACGGCGATCCTTGCGTCGATAGCTTCGAAACGGTACCTTGCACGTCCAAATCGGAGTTCGGTAAGTCCAAGATAAAAATTCGGCAAGAGGAGCACTCTCATACAATAATCTGGATTAAGGGCTGATTACTATTCACAGAGAAATCATTAATTCTCACCTCGAAAGAAAATTCACAAAAATCCAATAAAAATACGAGCGCGTTCCTTGCGATCCGTAGATGAAAAAGTTGTATAAGCTCGTCTCCATCAGACGCTCGTGCGCGAAGATATGGCCAAAATACTCCGATGCTGTCCTCACATTCCTCACAGAAAAAGGGGAACCATTGTTACCTCGGGATCCGAGCCAAAGAAGCAAAATCAGAATGAGTGATCAAAATCAAAGTTGAAGCCCTACCTGTTAGGAGTCTTTCGGCGCAAGAATCACAGAAGAAGGAGCTCGGGGTAGACCAGGGGAGCTAAAACACTGCAGCTGCGCCGAAGAAGAACACAGAAAATGCAACGTCGCACCGCGCCGTAAAATCAAGATCTCGAAATCCGTGTCGCCCGAAGATCTGAAACTTGGTAGGTGTAATCTCCTCTTCATGGAGAAGAATTCTTCTTCTCAGGCCACAGGGAGAAAGAAGCTCGAAGATGGAGAAAATGGTCCATCAATCTCTCTCGGATTGCTTAAGAAGGAGAAATCCAAAACAAATGCCCCCAGAAAAGTCGCTGCGCCCGGTGCACGTGAGCCACCCAACGGAGACGCGCCACGTGGCCCCAACCACTGTGCACCGCGCCGTGAACCGCGCACCCCGCACGTCGCGTACACCTGCTCCACGTACGGCACCGACTACACCAATTGCGTGGACCGGGTGCACAACACCGAGCCAATCAAATGCTGCCACGTGTCACCCTGTCGGTCCACCGTGCACCCGAGAAACTCCGTGGACCGCGCGCTGTGAGCCGCCCAACCATCATCCGCCACGTGGCAGCGCCCTGGTGCACGGCCGCCGCCGTGGACCGCGCGCCTGCCCGCGCCCTGCGCGCTGCCCGCGCCCCTGCCCGCGCCGCGCGCCGCCGCTGCTCCGCCTGCCCGAGGCCGCGCCGCCGCCCGCCGGTGCTGCCCGCCGCCGCCGCCGCCGCCGGCGATCGCCGGAAAGTACTGTTCCGGCCGTGAACAGTAAAAACACTGTAGCAAGCTCCGAAAAATCCAAGTAAATAGCCCATCTTGACCGTTTTCGCGCGCTGAATCCAAATACGGCGTCCGTTTCGCCAAATTCCAATCCTATAAATTGCCGGAGGCTCCCGGAAAGGTATTTTCAATCCGAATTTCGCGCCGAGTCCAAATTTGATATCCGATTTGCGCGAAAGCACTTCTAAACATCCGACGGGGTCCCCCGATTATCCACGTGATCCATTTTATGCCCCGAGTCCATCACTTGAGTCCAAGTTGGCGCGCGAACACCGCCGACATGCCCCGTAGGCCTCCAGAAGCTGCCGGTCACACTGTAGAAGCCCTGCAAGGATCCGGGTCACCACATCCTCCCCCACTAAAAGAAAGTTTCGTCCTCGAAACTAAAGCAACTCCCAAGGAGTCTCAAAAACCAGGGGTCCAAACTCAATACCGCCGTCTCCAGCTCCCAAGTCACCTATCACTCCCCGTGATTACTCCACAACAACCACAACAGCAACAACCAGAACGGCAAAGCCCGATTGCGCAATTCCCTCACCTCACGAGCCGGAATTCGCAACGGGCGCCCCTCGTACACCAAACCCTCATAGGGCTTAAAAGAAGCGAGTCAATCACGGGCGAGGGGTCCAAAGCATAACACTCCAAAGCTGAGACGCAGAAAAACCTCAAGAACTCCAACAAAAGGTTGGGGAAAGAAACGAACAGCCCGAGCAACATGCTCAAGAATCACTCCCAAGAACCAACTCAACCAAAGCGACCCGAAACACATTCACACAACACCTGCACAGAAAAGGGGCCCCAATAAGCAGGGGTTCACACTCAGTCGCCCTCAAAACTCAACCACCCAAGTGGATTGCTCAGCCGCGGCCTCTAATCAAAAGAGATCCTCTAGGACACAAACTCAAACCCTGTACACCAAGATGGCCCCACACAGCGCCAATTATAGAATCAACAAACACAATCCCAAAGCTCTTCTGCTCCAGGTATCCGCCACCACAGCGGCCCTATCGGGGTGATACAGGGTGCTCGACAAAATCCAATGATAGCTCTACAGCCACAATGGGAGGTATCACTATAACTCACCAATCCATCTCCCACCACTGACAAGGTTAAAATCGGCGCTGGTACCAAACTCGTCATCTGATCATCAGGCTCTGCTAGCACTATCCGGTCCAAAAGCTCCTCACCCCAACAATAACCGTCGATCTCGGCCAGTCTTAAATAACATCCATTTTGGCCGGATTTCCACAGTCGCCCCTATGGCTTGAATAGGCAATCCAGGGGGACATGTTCTCGAAGCTAAAACTTGTACCACAACGACTTGGCAAAAAGCTTCATCCTCACAAACCTTGCCACAGCATCTACAAATGCTCCACAAGCTCTAAATCACTCAGGAAGAGGGTAAAGCCAAAATATCCTTAAAGATCGCTGCTATCAATCTGTTCACGTCCCACTGGAAAACAGAGTTCCTCAATCTTAAAGGCAACAAGGCATTAATCATTCCATTGGCTTCACCGTACTCGTAATGCCCCTAGCGTCTCTTGTACGCCATCTTGGCGAAAAACTCAGCTGTAAATCCAAACTGATGCAGGCATCATAATCGATCAACTGCCGGGGCAGAACTCCATCAAAAGGCCCTAAATAATACCTGGACCTGACTGGGCTCCAATCACAAAGGGCTCTCACCGTCGTATATCAACGACATGACACTAGGTCCAACAGACCCTCGATCCATCAGATCCCCGCACCTACGCCATCAACTCCCGCAGCTCTAAAGGCGATATCCAACGAGGTGCTATGAAGTTGGCGCGGTTTCCAGAACCACGTCAACCACAATCTTAATCTCCCTTTCTGGCGGCATAATCATCGGCTCAGGTGGTCTCACACCCGGGATCTCACGAGCAATAGGGATATCCTTAAGTCCCGCTGTCGCCGTAGGCACCTCTCACACTGTCGCTGTAATCGGTGTGCTCTAACAGTCTCAACAAACAAATTGCCTTCCATTATCTGCCTTGCAGAAAATCAAAGTCCTTTATCTCATCAGTCAAACATCCTGTGGCACTACACCAACCAATCCCAAGCACTGGGTCAGACACCAAGCTGCCACAAACACCAATATGTCTGCCGGCAAAACTCACGGCCTCTGCTACACTGGACATGATCCACTAGCCTCCCCCACTTGCACAATGCCAACAGTAACCGGTACCTTAAGTGCATGTGGTAACGACTCTACCTCTAGTCCATGCAGGAATACAACATGTCCTAACTCCGACTGCTGAGATGAAATCACACCTGCGACAACTCAAACCACTACCGTGGCGCCCTCCAACCGGCGGCACAAATTCATCCGCTCGATGCAAGTGGTCGTCGCTCAGCCTGCCAAAATATCTAGAACAATCACAAAGGGAGCACGACCTCTGTCCATGCTCACGCTGAGGTGCCGAATGTGGTCTCTCGCAGACAGCCAATCCACGCTACCGCTGCGCCGCTCTGATAAAAGGGCTGTTGTTGTCATCGGGGTCCACCCAACCCCCGATGTCTCAAGATGCCGGCGAATAATCCTGACATAATCCACTCTCAGCCACGCATATCCTATGCGCCCCGTTCCTCAAATCATAGAACGCGCAGTTCGACAGCTGCGTACACCCTTTAGACACCAGAAGGCTGCCAAAGAGTCTCTCCATCATCACCAACCACGATTCTACCCCAAGAAGCTCCAAACCTAATCCTAAGAATCGGGGTGGTTTATCTGCCAAAACTGGCTCAACTGATCATTGGTGTCCCATAGCTCATCAGCTGTCAACTATCCACCCTGCCTCGGCGCCTCGGCACTAAACATTGGCACAATGGGGCTACTCACTCCATCAATACCACAGAAATCCTCGCCCTTGAGGATACTGCAATCGGGTGGTCTCAGAAGGAAGCACTGTCGAGCTGCCCGCCGCTCCGACGACTGTGTCACAAAACCAGATGCTCGCTCACTCTGCCGCTGAAAAGCCTCTGACAATCCTGTCACCTGGGTCCGGAGCTCTCTGACTCCAATCTGGTATCCGGCCCGAAACAACTGGCTCAGACCCAAGTGCTGCACCAAGTGCACCCGGGTCAGGGCCCCAAAGTCGGGGAGACACCGCTCGCCACGACAAACAGCAAATCAGCACATCCCAAACACTCGACCCAATCTAGCGAAAGTCAAAAGACATCTCCCTATTTCTGTAACCTTATGTTGTCTGCAGCCAACATAATGGTTCAACAGAAATAGACTATGTCGATCCCTCTTCACTCACAGGAAGAGTTAGCAATAAAAATCACCGACTTTCGCAAAATGTCACGCCACTCACGCCCTATCATCCTAGAGTCTGTCCAAAAGCCTAGGGTTTCCTAAGTCCCAACTGACCTATCCCTAAGCTCTGATACCAACTTAATCTGTCACGCCCCGGGTGTAAACCAGAACCCGGGCCCGTTCACAGATCCGCCGTGCATGCGGTATTTCCCACATACACGAAGCGTCGGTAACCTGCTCAGATAAGAAAAGATAATAAAAGAGCATAATAATCAGAGCTGAAAAAAACTACTGTATCTCAGACAGATGCTGGAAGTAAAAGGTACAACAGTAAAATAAAATACAGATGTCTCTCCCAGCTCACTACTATAATACAAACAGCTGGCGGAAGCCAGTCCCAAAAGTAAGTAAGTAAAAACTGTCTGAGAAGTCCTGGTGCCCAAAAATCTCCAGCTACATCCCTCGGGAGGCTCTCTATCTAGTCCACAATTCGCTTACCTCGATCAGTTGCTGACGGCCCAGCAACTCCCACTGAGGACTCTGCAAAACAAGGGGAAAGAAAGAGACAAGAGGAACAATGGGGGTAAGTACTACTATAAACAGTAGCCTCCCCTAGTGGGTAAAGCCTCAGCTCAGATATGCCCACCAGGTGATCAGAGGCAAAAAGGGGAAAGGAAAAGAAAGGAGAAGCAGATAAATAAAGCAACTGATAAAGTGCTATCCCTAATATGCCTCTATATGACCAACCAATAAGGATGGGAAAAGTGATGCATCAGAATCAAGTAGCCTGTCATAAAGACCCAATCTGACAGCCAGTGAACACTGGCACTGCCTGCTCTGCTGTCGAACTCAAGAAACCAGCATGGTGCCCGGCGCTCACGTGCGACAGACCGTGGAAAGCAGCAAGGTGCCCGGCGCTCACACCGTGGAAAGCCTACTCCGGAGTGGCACTCGAGGGGAGCGACCCACACGAGCAAAGTATCACTGTATCAAGCATCTCTGTAACCACTGTCTCATAATAGCAGGGCTGGATCGTGACTCAAAGAAGTGGGAACAACCCTCCACTATAGTAAGCCCGATCCCCGAACACCCAATCTGATGCAATAGAAACAATCCGGTCAACCACCCAAGATTCGTGGTCGCCGCAACCCCCTGACAAACTCAACCTGTCCCAAATCCCCAATACCTGCCTACACTGTCCAACATACGCTCGAACCTGAGCGATTAAGCCGCTAGTGCAACAATGAAAGAAGAAAAGAGAAAAAGCATGGTTTCTCCTAAGTCAAGTCCCAAAATAGTGTAGCAGTAAAAGATGGCAATAATTATGTGACCAATTTAATCATGCAGTGTTCCAATATTTGTCCAGTTTTCCAGAATAATCAATTTAGAGAATAAAGGCTAAAGTGACAGTCACATATGATTAATCATCAGTTTTGCAGTCCTCAAATATTATCACATTGTCTCTATGCATACGGTCCAGAACTTAGGCGATTTAAACAAATGATCAATCTAACAATAATTTTCGCGGATCAGATAACCAATAATTTGCTCCCTAAAGCATGCGAGTCTACCAATTAACACATTTAGCATCATCAAATCAGGGGTACTCTGATATTCCTAGTGGGCATAACAAAGGAGAGGAGTACAACAACCACCCACCTGAAGCGCAACTGTCCAAACTCGTACAGTCAGAAAATACCAAAATTCCAAATCCTCGCTCCCACAATTTCAGCACACCCGAAGCATTCCTGGTACATCAAGAAATCCACTAATTACACTAGACTCCCAAATTCAGCACTTAATCACATACAACCTCGAATTCAGAAATGCTTAATTACCACCTGCAGAAATTGCCCAGAAAATTCCAATAAAAATATCACGGCGATCCTTGCGTCGATAGCTTCGAAACGGTACCTTGCACGTCCAAATCGGAGTTCGGTAAGTCCAGATAAAAATTCGGCAAGAGAGCACTCTCATACAATAATCTGGATTAAGGGCTGATTACTATTCACAGAGAAATCATTAATTCTCACCTCGAAAGAAAATTCACAAAAATCCAATAAAAATACGAGCGCGTTCCTTGCGATCCGTAGATGAAAAAGTTGTATAAGCTCGTCTCCATCAGACGCTCGTGCGCGAAGATATGGCCAAAATACTCCGATGCTGTCCTCACATTCCTCACAGAAAAAGGGAACCATTGTTACCTCGGGATCCGAGCCAAAGAAGCAAAATCAGAATGAGTGATCAAAATCAAAGTTGAAGCCCTACCTGTTAGGAGTCTTTCGGCGCAAGAATCACAGAAGAAGGAGCTCGGGGTAGACCAGGGGAGCTAAAACACTGCAGCTGCGCCGAAGAAGAACACAGAAAATGCAACGTCGCACCGCGCCGTAAAATCAAGATCTCGAAATCCGTGTCGCCCGAAGATCTGAAACTTGGTAGGTGTAATCTCCTCTTCATGGAGAAGAATTCTTCTTCTCAGGCCACAGGGAGAAAGAAGCTCGAAGATGGAGAAAATGGTCCATCAATCTCTCTCGGATTGCTTAAGAAGGAGAAATCCAAAACAAATGCCCCCAGAAAAGTCGCTGCGCCCGGTGCACGTGAGCCACCCAACGGAGACGCGCCACGTGGCCCCAACCACTGTGCACCGCGCCGTGAACCGCGCACCCCGCACGTCGCGTACACCTGCTCCACGTACGGCACCGACTACACCAATTGCGTGGACCGGGTGCACAACACCGAGCCAATCAAATGCTGCCACGTGTCACCCTGTCGGTCCACCGTGCACCCGAGAAACTCCGTGGACCGCGCGCTGTGAGCCGCCCAACCATCATCCGCCACGTGGCAGCGCCCTGGTGCACGGCCGCCGCCGTGGACCGCGCGCCTGCCCGCGGCCCTGCGCGCTGCCCGCGCCCCTGCCCGCGCCGCGCGCCGCCGCTGCTCCGCCTGCCCGAGGCCGCGCCGCCGCCCGCCGGTGCTGCCCGCCGCCGCCGCCGCCGCGCCGGCGATCGCCGGAAAGTACTGTTCCGGCCGTGAACAGTAAAAAACACTGTAGCAAGCTCCGAAAAATCCAAGTAAATAGCCCATCTTGACCGTTTTCGCGCGCTGAATCCAAATACGGCGTCCGTTTCGCCAAATTCCAATCCTATAAATTGCCGGAGGCTCCCGGAAAGGTATTTTCAATCCGAATTTCGCGCCGAGTCCAAATTTGATATCCGATTTGCGCGAAAGCACTTCTAAACATCCGACGGGGTCCCCCGATTATCCACGTGATCCATTTTATGCCCCGAGTCCATCACTTGAGTCCAAGTTGGCGCGCGAACACCGCCGACATGCCCCGTAGGCCTCCAGAAGCTGCCGGTCACACTGTAGAAGCCCTGCAAGGATCCGGGTCACCACACCTTATTCTAGCCGTTGGAGTGGCGGTGGAATCCGACCAAATGGATGTTATTCAATTTGGCTGAGACCAACATTTATTCTTGAGGTGAGGAGTTCTTAAACACGGCACAGTGCCGGAGAGCATGGCCAATGGATAATGAGACTGATTCCAGCGCCAATGCTAGTGTTTCCAGTGTTGGGGAGATGGTCGGTGTGTTTTAGTGATACCTCCCATTGTGGCTGTAGAGTTACCGTGGGATGATCTTCCCCCCCACACTTCATTAGTCCACCCTATGAGTATTGTGGCAGGATGAACCGCTGTTTTGCAGGCAGCTTGGATTCCACAGTTGAGCCTTTTCAGTACGCATTTTATTTCCAGCTTTGATTGATATACCTGGGCGTAGGCCATGCTGCTTGGCTATCTGTTCTGATTACTCAGCCATCTGGAAGTGGGATTTACGCGGATTGTCGTTGATGGTTCGGACTTTTGACGCGCGAGTTTGGGCATCAGCATTATGATCGCCGTTCGAGCTAGTTTTCAGTACCATTCACTGACGGTTTGGTCGCCGTCAGGGTGTCCTTATTAGTTGAGAGATCGCTTCGACCCGTGGGTCCGTTGGGGTTTATGTTGGCCTGTTGAGTGACCAACTGTGGCATGAGATTGTGTCTCTTAAGGATCCCTTTTGAGGGTACCCGCAGTTGTTGTAGTCCACTCGGGTGGGTTTTGGATCGGGAAGTAACCGAGTGAAGACCCCCAGCTTATTGGATTCTTTTCCTTATTGGATGAATGTGTGGTATACTTCGGGTCGCCCTGTTGAGATTGACCCCAGGTAGGTGGTTTAGTGGCGTGTTGGCACTGATGGTTATTCTGTTTCCCCCAGCTCTTGATGGAGCCTCTATGATGTTTCACGTCTCAGCTCAGGAGTGTTTTGCTTTTGGATCCCTCGCCCAGTGATTGACTTGCCCCTTTTGAGATCTGTGATTGGTGGAGTACGAGGGCCGCCTGTTGCGATTTCTGGCTCGAGAGATGAGAGAATGCACATCAAGCCGTGCCGTACGAGTTGTTGTTGTTGTTGGGAAGTAATCACGGGGATTGAGTTGTGTTTCGGGAGACTGGAGGCGTTATTGATGGATACCTACCCGTGGTATTTGTGACTGACCTGGTGGATTTGAGCTAGTTTTCGAGGACGAAACTTTCTTT